>JAUZNJ010091524.1:0-22426 GCA_034780135.1 Jordanella pulchra | reverse complement strand
ATTAAATTTGGTGTTAGGCAGCTGCTATAAGGTTCAGACAATGTAACTCCCGTACCAAGCTTTTATCTCTTATTTCATGATTAACTACTGGTAAAAAGTCTTCAGTATGTGTAATCCTCAGTTCTCATTAGGTTCTTTGCACCAATAGGACTTTGCAAAAGCAACAGGCTAATTCCTCTTTACTTTAACATAACTCCATTATTATTTAAGTTGTTATGTGTTTGCTTATGGCATTAAAACAATCCCTCTTGTTACCCACAGCATAAGAAAAGTCATCTCTTGGAATATAACAATAAGTGTTTCTAAGGCGGAGATTACTTTGAAGAGTTTGCAGAGTGTTTTTTGAAAACCTTACATTATACATTACCTAACACCCTGAATTAGGAAGTATTAGAGAGTTTAAAATGAATTAACCAACTCTGTAAAAACTATAGTTTAGTTGCATCATAGAAATACTAATACTGATTGTTTGCTATTAGTATTTGCACATACTGATACAAGCAGTGCTGGTGGCAATGGAGCCCAAAGCATTAACAAGAAAAGTCAAACAACTATAGTTATTCTTTTTAAATTCTTTTTATAAACATTGTATTTTTGGTTCATTTTTATACCTAAAGCTGCTTTTGTAAAAATGTGTTGGTTTCCTTTTACTTCACACCACTAAGCCAAATTGTTGCCCCTGACAGTTCAATTGTTGAAATTATGGCCCCTTTTTCTGTTATACCTGCAAACCTGCTATTGTGACTTGGAGGTCTTTCCTGTCACTTCTTACATTTATGTTTATTTGGCCAGAAGTCACAATTTAGTGTACACCAACTTATGCCTGAGTAAGAAGAAAGCAAAAGGGCTTCTCTGGTTTGTTTTTGAAAATTATTTTCAGCATATATGTTTTAACTACATTTAGCATATCTACAAAGGACCTTTACTTACACATCTATAACAACTAATATCCAACCACATACACAGACTGTGCAGCGTCAAATCAGAGCTTTCTCTGTAGATGAACTCTCTTGAAGTCAAACCTTCTGGGTAAGCTCCAGTATCAGCTGTAAAAGATGGATTAGACTCCTTTATAACTACTCCCATGCTGAGGCACAATGTAATAAGGTGAATGTGTGTGTGGGCATGCTCGACAGGAGAGGGCACGTCTTAAACTGACTCAACACAACAACTCTGCCTTCTGTGCGTCAAATGTGGTATGTTTACTTCTGAAAGTTGCCCATAAGTGTGAGAGATTTAGAGGAGTGTGCTTTGAGAGAGACAACTGGAACAGCTTACACTGCTTTCTAGCAGAAGCCAGGGAAGGGAAGAAAAAAAAAAGAGATTGTCCCCAGTGTGATCAATCCAACTATCACAGACAATGAACCTCAAATAGATGATAACATTTCTAAAAGCTTAAGACACCTCTGTGTAACACACTTTTATACAAAAAGAAGGATGTCTTTGTCAGCTTTAAGTCTGCTTTTTTGAATCCCTATTAACCCTAATGTTTTTATAATACTGTTAAATAAAAAAATCACTAAAACTTACTTTCCTATTTTATTGCATCTTTTAAGTATAACAAAAGAAGACAGTTTGTTTCCTTATCAGAGTTGCATTTACCTGAATTTCAGCTATGTATCAATGCCGGGGTTTGGAAAATGCTCCTAGAGTCCACTGACTGATTGCTGCAATCACACAGTGGGAATTACAGTTATCACAAACTGATATCTGCCAGGGCCCTCACTAAAACTTTAAGAGCCCTAACACTGTGAAAACTACTGCCAGATAAAGATGGATAAAGCAGCTTATTGGGAGGCATAAGCAAAAGCTCTGTCTTTATATCATCCCATAGCCACAATTGGAGAGACAACAAAGACTGCAGTTGCAAAACTGATAAATTATGAGTAATACTGAGAATTAGACCAGAGCAAGACTAGCCTTAAGAATCTGTCTCATCCAGAAACCCACAAACAGAATCATAGACACATGATTAACCCAATATTTTACCCTTGACAATGTTACACTCTGAAATAATAAAGCATAATACCATACCATAATGACATATTATAGGCTTGTGGATTCCATACACATTCCATCCCTGAGTAATATCATTGATGAATTTCCCAATCTTACCTCAGCTCTGTAAACACATTGATTTTTATAAGTTAGTATTTATTCTGTTTCAGGCTAGTATGATCTTGCAAATCAATGAAACTACTGACACAGATGCAATAATAAAAAAAATATACTTTAGCTATTTGAATATACTTACACAAAATAAATCTGCTGGGTTTTCTTTTTTTATCAGAGCGGGGTTTAGAGACAAAAAAACAGCCCAGTTATATAGTTATATTTATCCTTCCACAGATTAAATGAGAAAGTCAGTAAGTTTTGTTATTGACTTTACTTCTATAGAACTATAGAAATTGCTTGTTAATATAAGATGGATTCTTAGCTTTTTATCTGCTGATTTGTTATTGCAAATGAAAGCTAGTTATGTTCGACATTATCACTTTGATCCAAAAATTGCTCATAGAGTAAATATATACAAAATATTTTATACAGTATATTATTAGCATTGAAGTCTTTAAATCTATTCCAGTTGTCAGTTGTTTTGGCTAATGTGATAATTTAGACAGAATTACACAATACATGACAACTATTCATGACTGGTAAAGCAGTTATTACCATGTGTTTCTTAAAGGGACAGTGAGTACGATTTATCCCCATCTAGTGGTGGACTAAAGGAATTAAAATGACAGATTGACGCCTCCTCTTCAAGTGTGTGAGACCTACTAAGGAAGCGGTGGAGTGACACCTACCAACAGTAGCTAATAACCGCTGCATCCAAGCTCATCCAATGCAGGGTAACAAACTAACCATCTCTGCCTGGTTTCTGAAATAACAACAAATAAACTTCACTGTTATGTTGAAATAACTCTCCTGTCCAGGAGAAACCCCGCAACCTGAGCATCCACTCCCATATAAATTGTCTCCACCTGGTAAAATCTGCACCATTGTTATTTTTTCCTGGTTTTTATGCCTTTTTTCTTTTTTTGATTGACTTCACTCAACAGAAAGTACAGATGTCCCTCCACTGCAACAGAAAGTGGAAGATAAAATGATCTACAATTGCCTTTGTTTGTTTTTAACTTTTTCCAGATACAGGTAAAACACATAAGGTCGAAAAGTTTGTCCTCTTTCAGCTTCTCTAATCAAAAAGGCCGACACAACATGGCATCTGCCATTGACTGCACTGCCCCTCATATATTATAAACTGCTAGTTCTAAGCTATGAGAATGCTCCAATTTTTATATCAAGTAATTAGACTTTCACAAAATATGCTTTTATTAAAGCAACAATAGATTGTTCTCTAATAAAAAGCCGTAATTGTTTCATACTGTCCCTTTAGGCAAGACAATTTCTGGCTCCTCTTTTGAAGTTCTCCCTTGTACATAGGTGGATTTTATTTTACCCACCACCATTGGTGGTGGCTTGGACTCATAATTACCTTGATTGGGGCCGTCTTAATTTACCTAAATGTTATTCATATCAGTGTGACATCCTATACATCTCCTTAAATAGGAATTTAAAAACAAATCTGTTTGAATTCAATAAGCAACCTTGATGGATCTCCCACTGCATCCATAATTTTCCTGCATATGGGCATTTCACATAAGGCCAATATGAACCATACCAAGTTTGACACATTTCCAACCATTTCCTACCCATATGGACACAATATATTGACTCGCCTTCCCAGAGTAACTTTTTATTAACAGCATTAACCATCCATCCATCCATCCATCTTCTCCCGCTTCATCCGATTGGATGAAGCGGGAGAAGATGCGCTTGGGCCGGTGCCTATCGCTTGGGCCGGTGCCTATCTCCGGCAGACTATGGGCATAAGACATGGTACACCTAGGACAGACGCCAGTCGCAGATATATAATACTTTTTTTTTTTAAATACCATTGAACACATCATAATCAATAAACTAAATAAAAAAATAATTAAAGTTTATATTCAATCCAATTCAGTTTATTTATATAGCACCAAATCACAACATATGTCATCTCACAAGGACAATTCATTCAAATCACAAAGTCAGATTAGTTAAAAGTTTTCTATCTAAAGAAAACCAGCTGATTGCATCAAATCATTGACTCGACAACAATCCCTCACACCGAGCAAGCATGTAGCAACAATGGAGATGAAAAACTCCCTTTTAACAGGAAGTTTTATTGTTTATATTTCTTTATTTTCATTATTTAGTTTACCGATATTATGATGTGTTCAATGGTATTTTTTTAAAAACACTCGGAAATCTTATGAAAAATCCCCTTTGTTATATGCAAAAGTGGGCATACCATGGAAATATTATTAGACCAAAATCCTTTTCATTAGGTAAAATGTACCTTTTGGCCACTTTTGGAAGTTTTGGAAAATCACAGGTCCACCCTACCACAGTGTCCACTAAAACCTTTGTGGAATAAATATGCTTCAGCCAAATCAGTACAAATTTGCTGCAGTTACTGTCTAGTCCACATGTTCATCTATACATTCTGAGGCCTCATCCAAAGTTTCAAAGGGCTTTCATGGTGTTCTGCAGTGTTAATTTTTGAAGAAAATAGGTGAGGTTAAAAAAGTTAGATTTTTTTCTCTGTTTGAATTACACTTTCACTTTTTGTCCTAACACACAGCCTGTTGGTCATGTATCCAGAAAATGAAACATCCAACAGTTAAAAAGCTCTTTGATTAAATAACAATCGCATACCAACTTACAATAGAGGTGCACATCTAACACATTTAAATAAGGTAAGTGGTTTGGCAGAGAAAAACCCCAAAACAAAAAACAAAATCAAAAATATTAGGTCCAGCAGGAAGGCATATCAAATTTAGTCCTTATACAGTTAAATAGCACCACCCCTATAAAGTATTTCAGAAATTAAAAACAAGGCAGTAGAGCATTGTACTGTACCCGCAATGCTAACTGGAATAGAAAAAGATGGAGAAATAACTATACTCTCTCTGCTTATATCAACAAAATAGATTTTTTTCTGTGTGGACAGTGATCAATATTTTTTATATACTCTAAATATACAAATATTTTATGATTTACTTATTGCTGAGGTTTTTTGTGAGAGTAAAGGCTATCTTTTAGGCTGTAGACAGTGATACATTGATATTGATTAAATTCTAATTCAATTTCTCTGGCTTTAGTGTTATGGGCTGCAAAGGCAGAGATGTACCACACTGCTTAGGCCAAAGTAGCTCAAGCAGAGAAACAGATGCCCTCTGGTACCTTAATTATCTTTTATTCCAGTCTTTTTTACTACACAGAGTTAGAGATCACCAGCCATTAACCATTGTTTAAAAATAAATTTCAAGTGTTTATCTGCACATACAAAATGGCTTATCTGGGATCCTTTTAGGGAGACTGTATCATTTAAAGAAAGGAATGAGTCAAAGATAAACCTCATTCCTGTTGTTCTCTGTACAAAACCGTAAGCTAAATATATCTGAACAAAGAGTGATGGTTACTAATTAGATTTTCCTGTGCTCAACAAATCATACTGATAGAGAGGAAGATTTTGCAACTCAATTGCTGGATGACATATTGTGATTGCACTGTCAACAAAGACAGTTGCTATGCTCACTAATGAGACTTTAGCAGACGATTATGGATGTTGTTAAAGATTCATGTTTGGCCTCCATGAAATGAAAGATTCACTCTCAAAAAAAAAAAAAAAAATCAATCAATCAATTTATGGTTGAAGAGTATGGAGGACCTAGATTTCTCACACTGACCAAAAATACAATATGATGGCAGCATTTGATTATATGAGCGCTAGCATATCTTGTAATAACAGAAGTCCTCAGAAATCCAAAGGTTTGGATGGTACCAATAAAAAAGACAACAAGACCACAGTGAAGCTGGTTCATCAGGGCTCCGACCTGGCTTATCAACATGAGATCCAGTTACAGTAATTGTGAGATACTCTGATTCAAAGAGCATAATGTTGTTACAGTAGGGAAGATAAATAATAAGAGTAATATTTAGATATGCCTGCATGGAAGAACTCACACTAAAAGCACTGACATTTATTTTAAAAATTGGGTATTTATCACTACATATGAAAAGAGATATGAAACAGAGAGACAACTACAAAGATAATTAACCAATTCAAAACACTCATAAAACATGACTACTACACTATCAGTTAGTTCTTGGTTTCACCTTCTTATAGTGACTGACTCATATTTTTAGAAACCACTAGATCTCACTTAAGCTGCTGACACACCCTTTTTTAACCTGAAGTGTCTGTTACCATATCTACAAAAAATCTAGGCTGCAGGAGACTAAACAGGTAGGAAAGAATAATGTCAATGAAGTTCCTGTGTCATGTCCAATATGTCACTGGTTTGCATTGTGTATGTGTTCTGTTGCATCAGATGTTTTGTTTTTACTGTGATGTCAAATTTTTGTTTACCACCATCTGACTATATTTCATAAATACTGTGTTTTGCACATCATGCTATAGATTATAACTATTTCTTTAATATTTTTTAATTAATATTAAAACAATGATGATAGGCTGAAAACGTTACACTCACTTCTACAGGGAGAATAATTTTATCCAGGATTTCTCCCATAAACTGGAGGCTGCTAAAATAACATTGTAAAGTTTGCCCTATACTATATCAACATTCTTGTGACAAAAAAGAAAAGCACCAACATCAGTAAATCCATACCAAATAAAAGACTTTAACTGACTTTATCGACAAAAACGCTCTACACTACACATCATTTTATTGAAGATGTATCCAGTATCCTAAGTGTGTTTTGCAGACTTCTAAGAGTCAGTGTACATATTATGATGTCTGATATTTCAAATAAATAATAATGAAAAAATATGAAAGTGTGTAATGTTATAAAAAGTCATGTGAGCAGAAGAGGGTTGAAATTGAGAATTAATTAAGAAATTATATCTACTTTAAAATGAACTGAACCCTATGCAGGTCAGCTGTTAAAGTATCCAGTACCTCCTATGTTTAATCGATTGATCAATCCACAGACAGACAGAAAGACAGAAAGACAGACAGACATGTATCTAGTATATGGATTTGTATATACTGTGTATACTTACAAGTGCTGGATGATCTGTATTAAATAATGTCAAATAGTTGGGCTATATTTGCACATTTTCTATTTGTCTCTTAGTCACCTTATCAGTGTATTTATCTACATAAAAATAGGCCGTATTAATGTGATGTTTACATCCATAATGAATACATGTTGACTTTGAGCTATATAAAACCAGGAATCCAACTTGACAGATTCTGTATTTGTAGAAGCAATCTGCTACCCAGCTGATGTTTATCTTAAAACACTCCTTGATAATTATATAAGTAATTTTGCAAACAATGTTTTAAATGCTTCAAGGAATTTCACAAAAAGAAATTCAAGGTATTTAATAATCTGTCATACAGGTTGATGACATACTGATGCCCAATGGACTAATGCCAGCAAATGGCATGGGTCTTCAAATCATGGCAGAAAAAAATGAAACTAAACCTGAAGATATTCTGATTCCGTCTTTTCTTCCAGTAAACTTTCTATTTAACATGCCTGAATACAGCATTCTGGGGACAATCAGTTTCTACAGCAATGACCTTTATCTAGCTTACTCTCCTTGTGGAGGGTATCAGTGACTGCCTATTGAACAACTCTTAAGTTACTATGTCTTCATGATTCCATTGGTTGTAACCTATTGATATCCTAACTTGTCAAGGTACATCCCCTTTCTTTTATAATTTATAAAGTTCACAGGACATTTCAGAATTTATATTTTCTATATTTTAAATTTCTTATTATTTTTCATATTTTAAATGTATTTTCCTCTAAAAGGATGTTGACAGTTGTTTATAAATTTTCCAGTCAAAGAGGTTTATCTAGCTTCAGATTACCTACTCATGCAACAGAGAGTAGTTTTGTCTCAATAGTCAGTAAGAATACTGTATGTGAATTTGTCATAAAACCTAATGTTAAACTCAAACGAAGGATTATGTGCTTAGCATTTTTTTCCAGTCATTAAATACCTAAGGTGACATAAGGTGAAAAACCAATGATTCCTGCTGAATTAGAAAGGAGTAAGCACCAATCCTTGCTCTGTCATTTGCTTTGAAGAGGCAATGATGAGATCCCATCGTAGAGGGATCACAGATAACCTTCACTGTTTAATCCTCCTGCTTGTCTGAATCTCTGGCAGTGACTTACTCACCTGTAGCGATGGGCAGCCAGCTGCCTCAGCTTAATAGCACCCAAATCCCTTTCAAGTCTTTTCTTTGGTTTGAATCTAGATTTCATTTCAAAAATAAAGAAAATGTATTCCCTGCTTTACAGGCTGCAGTGAATTAAATTAAAGTGCTGCATTAATTTTTGTAGGGGGGCATGAGCAGTGTCAGTATCACAATATTCGCTTGAGATTCTTGCCTACATGTGAAACAAATATTGGCACTTCTATTGTAGAAATCTCATTTTGATATAAAACCTCTGACAAAGTCAACTTCACTACTCATCCACTGAGTTTAGGAGCGGCTAAATAAGTTGTTTTACCCAAAATAAGTTTTAGGTTTACCTTTTTTTTTCTACCTTTAATAAAATAAAGTTTTTCTTTGGCTTTAGCTTTCGGTTATGAGACAGAGAAAATAAAATCATTGCTTGTTTTTTTGTTTTGTATGGTCAATAGAATCCGATGTTTCATGCTGCACAAAAAACTCTCTTACAATTACAAGAGCCTTGAAAATAACATAAGAAATGTCTACAATGTTTTGTTAGTCTCTTAAAAATATATAAACCTTTTTGGAATTTTTTGGGTAATTCATACTAGGACATTATCAGTCGCTAACAGACTTTTTTTTTAAAGAAAATGGTGCAAACTGCTCTTTTCTTAGTCTTGACCTTTATTGATCAAACATTGGTATTCCAGCCTTTTTTTGGAGACAATCTGTTTCAGATTAGCAACACTGGAGTCGACACAGGACTAAAGTATTCCAGCATTAATGTATATCAAGGTTATAAAAAACAAGTTTCAGTTTAAAAAAAAAATCTGCAATTTAATGTCCTTTTCATACTATGCCGGATAAAAATGAGGAGCGACACAGCAGCAGTTCTCCTTGGTTGAATGAAACATAGAGCAAAGCATAGCTGCCTCTCTGCCAGCTGTTGCTGTAAGCCGCTAGGCAGTCGGATATAAAACAAAGTAATTAAACTACAACTTTTGGAACTATTTCCAGCTCTAAAGGAGCTCAAAAAGTTTAAAAATTCTCTCATTAAAGTTAAAAATACCATTGTAAAGCTATAACAGGCACGTTTGCTTAGAAGCCATCTAAAAGGTGGCTACCTGAACAAACAGCCAGAATATCACAGAAATAAACCAATGAACTAGAGACAAAGGAATTAATCATTTAGGAAACAATCAGATTAGGAAGCATAATCAAAAGAAAAATCCACAGAGAAATCCTAAAACCCAAACCTAGGATAATAACGTTCTAGTTTCCTTAGGCAGCTCTCATTTGAGATTTTTCCTCCGTTGACTCTTACTTTTTAGGGAAGATGATCTTTTAACCAGCTTATTGCCCCCTTGCCAGCCTGAGCCCCTGCTCTGTTTATCTAAGTCATTTTGTCCCTAAACAAGAAACTTCACCCTCTTGTTTTTGCTGTTGGTGGTGGGGGAATCATGTGGCACCAATGTAATTGCAACCTTCTTTCTGTCCATCTGCCCTAGGGCAGCTTTGGCTATAATGTAATTTACCACCATTAGTGTGTACGTTTTTGTGTGAAAGGAAGAGCGAGTGAATGTAGTGTCAAAAACTTAGGGTCCTCAGAGTTACTTCATTGCTTTACAAGTACAGAAACTTTAGTAATTAAATATTAGTGTTTTTTTTTTACTTCTTGAAGTTAAAAAATCTTTTAAAAAGTTGTCTGATGTTTTCTATGTGATAAATACATGTCTGATGTACTGAAAATTTATGAATATTTCGTTTACATATAGAGTTTACTAAGGTTGATATTAACATTAGTTAAAACAAATAACTACATCTAGATACATACATCCAGACATTCATGATGTAGCTGCAGCATATCTTCTTCTTTTTGGCCTTCGGTGAAATAACTCCAGATCTAAGTTATAAATCGCTTAATATTCTAACCTGACTATCTTCACTAACTCCTTTGTTCACATAAAAAAAATACAAAAACATGCACTACATGACTATAGAGAATGACTGTAGATGTCTTTTGTGTAGCCTTGGCGAGCCCGAGCTCTTAAGTATAACAAGTTAGAAATAAAAAAAGCTAGAAAAATGAAAATATCCACCCACATGATACCTTAACTGACAGCATCAATTATACAGTTAAGCAAAGTACCAAAAAAGACTTTATCAAGACCATTATCTGGGCAGATTTGGCTGTTGAGTGTAATCCACTCTTGACTTCTCTTTGATGAAAGCAGCAGGAGTCTTCTCTCTCCCTTCCCTCTTATCACACTGTCAAACCAGCTTGCCTGCTCCCACACTGTGCTTCCCAACAGAAAGGGCACTGCTTGTTAATGCAAGGGAGCTGGAAATGAGTCACAGCATCTTGTCACGTGGCTGATCTATACACCAACGGTGCCCTCTGTTCAAGAACTAAAGAACATGGTTTTCCCAACTAATTTGACATTCAGTGATGCCATCATGAAAGCTGTTCTCATCAAATAGAAGAAAATGAGCAAATTTGTGAGCTGACTAAGACATAGAAAAACAGAAGTGAACTAGGATTTTTTTTGTTCTGCGGAGTATAGATCATGTGGCTGGTGAAAAGTGTCTTGTATTACATTTGTGCTTGTCGTGCATGTAAAATGTCAGAATTTTCACAAATAATTTAAATGGCAGAAACTGTAAAGGCATTCAAGAAGCATGGTGGGTTGTTTATTTTTTTATTTTTGCACTATTAAGAGAGAAAATCTTTCTTTCTTAAAATTTGAGTATCTGAAAGTATTGTGGAGTAGGATATGCCCTCTGTAACCTTGTGGTGGTTTTAGCATACACTCACTTTCTGCTTATTACATACATGATTACATAATTCCTCATTCTTCCTTCTTACTTCAATTTATTTGGTAATAATTAAAGGACAATCCACCACATCACATGGTAGCCACACAGACATGGTGCAAATGACTCAAATGAAAAATTCAGAGTGAACCTCAGAATGGCTGACTAAACAAATAGCTGTAAGTGGCTGATAAGCTGAGTATTTCTGATGGATTCATAATTTCTTGTATTTCTTCAGTCAGTGTTGTAACAGTGTGGAAGCTTCTCTTAGGCTCCTTGGTAGCAATTGTGTATTGTTTAAATGCCCTAACCTAATTGATTAATGTTGCTGATAATATATGTACAGTACTTTTATGACCAGTGAGCTTATATTCTGATCACTAGTTTCATTGGGATAATGTACCGTGTCATTAAGCTTAAATAACCTCCAATTGGTTTATTTGACATGATGAGTTCTTGATACTCCATTGGTCTTCACAATCATAATCTCTCAATCATACAAAGCACCTTAGGAATGTTTTAGGACAAGAGATTTTGACCATGAAAAGTGCAGATGACAAAACCTGAATCTTCGCAACTGCTTGATGCTACTAGGTATATTACCATTTTCCACAATTCCATATCGATTATCTTTCGGGAATTAAACCAGTCAACTCAGTACAAGCAAGCTGTAATGAATGTGATGGTAGCAACTGTGGCTTTTAACACACAGTAGCAAACAAATTCAGATGCCAACAGACATTCTGGCATGACTATTTTACATATAAGCCAGCATAACCACTGCAGAACAGAGAGTTGTCCACAGATGCTCTAAATTCAATCTGTCTAAGCCTGATCTACTTTGCTAAATAGTCTCTACATCAGGCTTCCCCAATCTCGGTCCTCGAGGGCAGGTGTCCTGCAGCTTTTAGAGCTTTCCCCGTTTCAGCACAGCTGATTTCCATTGATAACTTATTAACAGCCTTTTGCTAAACTTCAGTCATCAGAATCAGCTGAGCTGAAGCAGGGAAACCCCTAAAAGCTGCAGGACACCGGCCCTCGAGGACCGAGATTGGGGAAGCCTGCTCTATATGTTTAAATCCTTTAGAAGTAATACCTTAACGATTTTTAGCTATAATTCCAGTAAAACGAGGTTGAAAATAGATTTTACTCTGGAAGCTAACATAGATGACCAGTGCAATTATGTTTTTTTTTCTTTTCTTTTTTGTAAAAAAATAATTAAAAGCTATTTATTGCTTTTAGCGTACTCAAAAATGTTTGAGGAAATATATGTTGATTTGTTAAACAAATGCAAATTAATAAAATAGTTTCTGGATAAAACTTGACACAGTGTGTAAAACTGCTAATTGTCAGAGAAGAATTTTCTATTCCTATATTTTTTCTATTCTATTCAGTTCTATTCTAAATTTCCAGATTGTACCAGTAGTTTTGCAAATGATTGTGTGCATGAGGGGAAAAATCTGCTAGAGAAAAAAATTCAGAAGTCTTTGTCTGCCTTAGGTCCAGTCTTATTTATTGTACACCAATGAAAAGAATATGTGGACTTCGAAGTCCACTTACCAGTTTTAAACAGACTTTTTTTACACCTGACTCACATAGTATTTTTCCTTATACTTTTAAGTTTGTTCAACTAAAAGTTATGAGCTTCATATTGTCCAAATCGAAAAACTGGTAACATTATAAAGAATTATAATTGAAGTCCTTGTTTTTTTTTTGTCTCCATAAATTGTTGCAAATGAAAAAAAAACAAACTGTAGCAATACATCCACTACTAACAAAAATGTTCCAGATAAAACAACATGTGTGGTTAATTATCACTTATCTTGTGATTTAATTTCATTACTTCCCCCATCACAATACGTTTGCTTCAAACTGTCACAATACCATTTCCAAAAGGTCAAGTCCTTAGAAAAAGTCTGCTTGGAGAATCTTGGATACCGCCAGCTAATTATCTGAGTAATTGATGCAAATTTATTATTAAGCACCTACATAAATTAGTAATACAATACAATTTGGGCTTATCACTTCAAGAGGTTAATCTTCCTTGAAATGTTATTTTGTCTTTTATAATCCAGTTAATTTTAATTGATCCTTTTTCTACTTGACTGGGTTAGATCAAAAATGAAGATGGCAACTTCATTTCAGCACCAGAGCTGTTATTTAAAAACAGAAAATGTTATGAACGTGCTTAAACAGGGCGACAGGCAGGATGATGTCAAACAAGAGCATAGTTTTTCTGTATCTGATTACTTCTAGGACATTCTGTTTTTTTAGTACAGCACACATAAATTTTGCCAAATAGAAATCATCCTAAAATAGAATTAATACTAAAAGGAATTTCAGGTTAGCTGGGATTCTATTTAAAAGCATTTAGAATATAATTTAAAAATTGTAAACACATCAACATTTCTTAAAATAAATCAATGTAATTAGTTACTGCTTATAAATAGCAGCCAAGATGCAGCAGTCAGACAAATCCATCTTCACAGGAGAGTTAAGTGCAAGGCTACTGTTCCATCTTTAATTTTTCTTGTTTCTAACCTTGCCTCTTTTGTGTTCTGATGCATCTTCTTTTATTTGTTGCACACTTCTGTCTTTGTAATCTCATTTTTGTTTTTTTCTTGTTTGTATATTTTTTACACCCCTTTAAAAAAGTCAAAATGAGCAGCATAAACAAAATGCCTTCTTTCTAGAAATGCAGCTGGACCAGTGTTGTGTTAAAAGCCACCACAGGAGACCTAATGGATTAACAAAAAAGATATTGATAAACAACAGCTTCATAAAGACTTAGAAACACATCAGACAGGTCCTAGTAAAAGTTGAGAGCACATTTAGAAAGGATTAGGTTATAAAACAGTATCCCATGGTTTCCTCCATCAAAAAATGAAATATCTGGTAAGGAAGTAATTTGAAATCTCAACAGAGAACAGTTCAATCTGTCTTAAAATCTGAACATAGCATGGTGCATTAATCACAGACGCAGACAAGAGGCACATGGTAACTATAAGGAGCTGTAGATTTCTACTTTTGCAAGGTACCTTGATTAGGCCATTTTATTTGCCCTCCCAATTTATTTCATATAATGGGACTTTACTCAAAGTGAAAACACTAATGAAGTACTCAAAGACAGATCTAAGAGAATCACTGAAGGAGGAAGCTTTTGAAGTCTAAAAGGGCGATTTGCTGGAATCAATTCAATGATTAATGGTTACAGTAAGCCGCTTGGTCAAATTGGTCCCCTTTTAAATTAGCAGCCCCTAGAAAATACTAGAGTGCACTAAAAGCTCAGATATTGTGGTTTTATCAGAATTAACATGCTGTGCTATACCATATTTATTCTTACTACTTTGCATACTGCTGTAAGAGACCTTAAAATTGCGGTGTCTTGTGGTTTCATACAATGATTCATTCATTGTACGTCAAAGACTAAATGAGTCAAGCTTTTGCTGTTTCTAAGAGCTGCTCATTGGTTTTCCTCAGCCTTCTGCTTTATCCTGGTGTTCTTTATAATATATTTCTGCAATAGAGAACCTAAAGGAAAAAAAGTGATGTGTTTTAATTTAAGATAAGATACTCTTAACAATAATCTAGAGTATAAGGCATTTAGGTAAACACAGAATTGAATTAGTTTCATTTTAATCTGGACTCAAGCTGAAATAACAAACTAACTGCAAAAAGGAAAAAGAATGTGATTGAATGCTTGTTTCACCATTATGAGTAACAGAGGATACATTATATTTTGCCTTGACCCACCTACACTGCATTATCCAACCTGTACAGATAGGGCCAGCAGCCTCATTATGTGGCTGCATCTTGTTTAGTCATGGTGATTCCAGTAAAAGGTTAGAAAACCCAGAAATGGGCAAAATCCAGCACTGCTTGTAATACTTACAAACATAGAGCACTCCTTGCTTCTCCCTGTTTCAACACAAAAGCAAAATAAGCACGACACTGAAGGATAATTGTAATGCACTGTATGTATGTCTGTATATGCGTTTTTGTGCAAATAATTTATGCAACACAGGAAAACAACATGCACACGTCTAATGATGCCACACAAATCATTAACATTGCTGAGCTGTTAACAGCTAGACTACAACACTGTTTACACAACTAATACGTAAATCCCAGAGGCCTTTCAAATTGCATTCATCATGCATGACATACTATTTCAAAGTATGAAAAAACAGACCTGTGCAAAACAATGACAATCCATCTTTTATTTTATCACTGATACTGTATGTGTATATATATATAGGAGCATGCTGAGCAGTGATCCCCAAACTGGGTGAGTGGCTCCAGCAGATTCCAGGAACAAGATCTGAAGCCTCAGACCAGAAGAGCGCAGTCCTAGGAACAGCTAAGATGATGCGCAGAACACTCAAACTCCCAGGTCTGTGGTAGAAGACCCGAGCTTGTGGATGATACAGATACCACCCTACAGGGGTGAGAGAGTGATTTTTATATATATACATATATATATATATATATATATATATATGAAACCAGCCAATTAATCCTGTTGTTTTGGCTTCAGAGAGACCAAATAAAAAAGCAATGACAATTTTAATACAATAAGGAGTGATGATTTAATGGGTTGCAGTGACCTATTTCACTTGAAGTGCTCATCAGTATCATGGTTTATTTTTATTATCTTAATAATACAATAATACAATTGCCAACAACATTTTTGTAAATAGTCTTATAACATTCAATAAGAAGATTAGCCAAAGAAGAGTGTTTGGATATTAATAATTGGATCCAAATTGTGAACTATAAAAACCTGGTAATGTTATTTTCTAAACTACCACTGACCAGATAAAAGGGTTAAAACTAGGCTAAAACTGCGGTGCAGATTCAGAGCAAATTATGTTTGCACAACTGTGGACATAACCTTAGCACTCACATTTGTCATGGTCTACTTTAAACTGCAAAAATAATTCACTTCTGATGTTAATATGAGCCGTCCTCAATGTGACCCAACTACAGCAAACATGTCTCTTTGGACTTCACAAGCCACCATTGAAGTGGAGGCACTACTAAACTTATATCTAATCCACTTTCAGTTGCTTAGCAACACTGCTGTGAGGAAGCCGTGAGTCTCCTATGTTGCAGGAAATATTCCCAGACATTGTTTCAACATTATAAATAAAATTTTCCAAAAGCTGCAATCAATGAGAGGCTCTTGACACACACAATGATTTTCCTGGTGTAATAACAGCTTCACCATACAATGCATAGGTGTTAAAAGCAGGGCTCCCAAACAAGCTGTTTAAAAGGTTCTCTCTGAGTCTACAGAAGTAACTCAAAAGTCCCAGTCCGGGATCCAGTGGACAAGCAAAGGACACCTACAGCAGCCTTCCAACTAGGCTATCTGAGCACAGACCCATCCAAGATAGCCTGGGTTAAGCATTCCGGAACTTTGGAGATACTCCGGCAGAGATTACAGCTCTTGTGAAGTTAGGGAAAGAGATTCCAGCCAAACAGTTTTGGTTTTGGGTGATTTCTGACCATTTCATGTGTTTTACTGTTGAATAAAGCAAGCTACGAAGAAGTGAATAATAACTGTATGTTATCTCACCTATTCCTGACATATTTTGAGCTGTTGTTTATAAAGCTAAACAAACTTTAATTCAAAAAGTAACAATAATATAATGTCAGCAATTATGCATTTGCTGATATGCCTGTTAAATTTGGTTGCAAGACCAAAGACTTCCTTAAAACAGGCCTCCTTGTGTCTGCTTGCTACTAGCTCCAATGTCTTAACAAAATCTAGCCAACATAGCTTGCTAACTAGTTAACTATCTGCCACAAGGGTCCTTACTCTCAATTTAAACAATTACAGAATGTTAAGAATCAACAGTTATTGATTTGTGATTAGGCAAATAATTTATTCAAATATTTTACAGCTTAATGATTTATTTACATCTTGGATTTACATTGTAAATTTGTTTGAACACATTTCATTTTTACAAAGCTGCTTTAAAAAGTAATTTGACCGAGTTCCAAACTTTTCAAGATTAACTGTGGTTCTCAAACATAAAATTCATACCAAACTATGATATCATAGCATCATTTTACTGATAAAGGTTGTCAAGCATATTTGTCTGTTTCTTATATGTGTACAAATTGGCTACTTAGTTTTATTGTTGTTTCACAAGCTAAGAGTTTCCAATTGAAATATTTTTGACTTAGAGTTAAATGATTTTTCTTAAATTCGTATACTATGAATGCATGTAAGTTGTCAGTTTTATGTGCATAGTTAACTGTTTAACTATAATTTCAGGTTGAATCACACTTTCATTTCTTGTCCTAACACAGCCAGTAGGGTGTGTGTCACAGAACTATAAATGACAGTCTAAAAGTTGTTTGATTGAATATAGTAACTTAAGTTTCAACAGCCTTTAATTACAAAAACGTTGGAGAAGTAAAAAAAAAAATAAATAAATAAAAATTCCAGCAAATTACCTTTTTAACACGTTAGGTGTCAATGGATTAAACAAATGTCAATTAATCACATACTGTATGCCAGCAAAGTAAATGTTTAGCTACTAATAAAAATGTTCACATATCACAAAGGACAATAATTACAACACAACTAAAAAGCTACAAATAATCGTAGGTTTAAAGCACATTGCTACTTTAATTGTTTTACTATGGTCTTTAAAACACTTTAATAGTACAATTTTACAAAAGCCTTGTTAGTTAAGGTGGAGAATTGCGAAAAGATCTTGATGTGTTTGACAATCATCCATTATGATGAGGAAAAACACATCCACAGAAGTGCCTTTGCACTGAGGTAAAAAAAAAAATCTTTGACCTGATAGATAGAATAGGGTTGCTATGACAACTATATGATCTACTTGAGGTTTCTTTGTTTAGAGGTACAGCACAGGTGATTTCAAATGAAATAATTATGCAAATTGAGTTGTGCATATTTAACACCTACCACACTGATTTCCTTTGCACATGACAAAGCTGAGGAAGGCTCCATTCTGGCCTTGACAGACCAGTGGAGAAGAAAAAGACTATGCAAAACGGTATTTTGTGAATGCAGGTGCTGAGACAATTGTGAGATAAAACATGGAATCAGAAATGGAGCAACGCAAATAATGCTGTGTCATCGATGGGTGTGGAGTATGCAGAGTTTCATTTTGACATGGAGGACAACCAAAATGTTGAAAATGGAAGCTTTAACTATAATTAGATCCTCTAATATGTTGTTTGGATGATCAGAGGGAAAATTATTGACATGCAAGACAAACTGAAGAATAAGACTACCTTAGCATAGATGAGCTTTCTTGGGTCTAATTATGTAAATGTACATTTTATTTATCCTTGCAGAGAGAGTGCACTGATGTGTAATCTGAGCACACGTTGATTTTCCTCATTTTGTCTCACGGCAGGAGCACAACTCTTACCAAAATTAATGTCTTGTTGTCCAGGAAGCAACACAAACATCCTCTTCATCAACTGAATGAGGAAAGAGTGTCTAAGTAGCTCTTATCAGCTGTCTAACACATCCTCTTGCCAGGCTGCAGTATGGATAAAACCCTCTTAGTTACCTTGCCATGCATGGCACACTGCCGAAAGTGTGAATAACCTGAGGAGCTTTCACTTCAGAGAAATGAAAAGCAAAGAAACAATATGGGCCAATCTGTCTGAGATAGAAAGAAACAAACTAGATTAATTTTTAAACCTGTAGTTTTGTTATAAATTACTGATTTTATGTCAAACTGTATATAACGTAGTTCTCATTTAGCCAAATATCTTTTTGTATTTTAATGATGCAATTATCCTAATGCATTTTATTTTAATCACAAATAGTGCACTTTGTACGAAGCTATATGAATTAAGGGAGCTGTAAAAATAACAAGCACACTGATAAATTAACTTATCATTAAAAGGTTAACTTAAGTAAGTCTATAAGAAAAACTGAACTATATCGCATAGCTTTGCTACACAAAGAGTGATGAATATCAAGTGTTTATTCCTGTTACTTTGATGTGTATGGCTTGCAACTATTGAAAGCCTCAAATTCTGTTCCTCAGAAAGTTACAGTATTACATAAGGCCATAAAAAAACTCTTACGTAAAGACCAAAAATACATGGGAGCAACTGCTGACTTGGCAGTTGTCCTGCAGACAGTCTTTGATACCCTTTGCATGGAGGTTAAGTTACTAACAGTCTTTGCAAAAGAACCTGGCTGATCAGAGCTGTTTATCCAGGTACAATCATTGTAAAGTTCAATGGTAGGAAGATCTGGTAGAGAAGAGTTTACAGTCAATGGGGATAAGCGCACCACTGTGACGATTTTGTAGCAAAGTAAACTAAGGTGTTGGGGGGAGATTTATAAAGGGAGCACTGTGGCTGGAGTCAGTGTTTCAACAGTCCATGCATAGAGATATATCTGGGTCCTGAAACAGATACAAAATCAGAAGTATCCATCCTGAGAATCTATGAGGTATTTAAGGATGATGAGGCCCATAATCGTATTCATGTTATTTTGTTGCATTACTAAAAAAATCACAAACTTTTTAATGAGGTTCTAAATTATTTGCATTTAGTTTTAAGAGTATGGAAAAAAATAGGAGATAATTTAAGAAATCATTTCAGAAAATTACATGAAATTGGATAAATCATTCATTCGTTCATGCACCAACTTATATGAGAGTTTTTGTGTATTCTTCCCCAAAACGGACAGAAACTTTCAACAGCAAAATGATGATTTGGCAACTTTGAGTAGATAGAAGAGCCCTAAATATTAACCTCATGTTGTGGTTTAAACATTGCTTTACAGATAATTATGCTGGTGATCCATCTTATCTGGTCTTGCCAGAAATCCTAATCCATTTGATCAGAGGTTTAATTTTGGTCCCTGTCCTCGTGGCCTTCTGTCACTTCATATCTCAATGGTTTTCTTGATTCAGTTCACCTAATTTAAATAAATTTTTCATTAACTTAATTCTGCTGAACTGCTTAACATGTTGGTCAAATCAGTCGATTAAGGTAATAATACAGTACTATAATGTAGCTAGCTCGTGAAAGACTGGGAAAAAAGATTACAATTGCCGTACTTCTATTTCATTTCCCTTTGCAACTTCAAATTCACAGTTACAATGCATATATACTTTAAGATAGACATCATACAAAATGCATTAATGTCATAAAACACAATAAAATGAATAACATCTGAAATCTAACTGCATTCCTGAAGTCTGCCATTGTTGTTGCTCGTTGCAGCACAAATATCTCGAGGGAGTGGTGAGTCCTATATTGGCTTGCAGGTGCAGACCTGCCAGTTCATAGCTGGTTAAGCCGCTGGGTCTGTGCTGATGATGCCACAGGGGTTGGCTTTCAAATATCCCAATCTGGGAGCAGATTTCCAAATTAGTCGGGGTTGCCTCTTCGTTGTGTGAGTGTACCTCTTATCCGACAAGAAATTTGTTAAATACACAAAAACCAGGCTTTGTGTTGACGGTTCCGGACTTGGTCTGGGCTTCATACATTACCATCCTTTAGATAGTTATCAAGGTTCATAAAGTTGTTCATGGTCAGCAACAGCACATTTATAAACTGTTGAGTTTAAATGAGGCTCAACTCATACTGAATGATATAATATAAAATTACTCTCAAATGTTTGTACCAGGGGCTGTATGGTGGTGCAGTGGGTAGCACTGTTGCCTTGCAGCAAGAATGTTCTTGGTTCAAATCCAGCCTGGGGTCTTTCTGCATGGAGTTTGCATGTTCTCCCCGTGCATGCGTGGGTTCTCTCTGGGTACTCCGGCTTCCTCCCACAGTCCAAACACATAATTGTTAGGTTAATTGGCATCTCTCAATTGTCCCTAGGTGTGAGTGTGTGCGTGTGTGTGCATGTTTGTATGTTTTTGTGTGTCTATGCGTTGCCCCTGCGACAGACTGGAGTCCTGTCGTGGGTGTACCCATAGTCTGCCAGAGATAGGCACTGGACAAACCGCGATCCTAACAGATGAAGCAGGACAAGATGCATAATCAACCTAAGCTGGTCCTACAAGGGATGAAACCTTATTGTTGAGTTGCTCATGCAAAGTTCTCATCCTACCACTTTACTGTTGCAGCTGTGTTCAAGACTCTTCAATGTAGGCAACATTTTTTCAAACTTTTATTGTTAGCTTTGGGAAGGCTGAACGAATTGTAGCTTTCCTTTATTGTTCTTAGCTAAGAGGAAAGTGATGTTTAAAAATTACTAATGTCAAATTTATTTCCCATTCTAATAGCTTGTATTAAATCAGGACTTTTAGCCAGATGTAAATACATGAATGTATCACGCTGCTTCCCCTTGAATATATGATCACTTATTTGTCTTGACAAGAAACAGAGCAATCACACCTAATGATCTTTAATGCTATGTACTGCTGGCATATTCAGAAAGTACTATGGCAACTTAAAGAGAAATAAAAAAGGCAGGGAAAAACATTTTGAAATGATCGTTTTGGACATTTTATCTTCTAAAAATGACAAAAATCAAAGGCTGATCGTAAAATGACATCTGGTCATAATTTAATCTATCTTATCACGAGATCAAAGAGAATAAGTTATACCGACATGAAAAGGGTACTCGCTATGAACCACATGCAGACAGGAATATGTAGGCCTATTACACGTATTAGAAGATAAGGAAAAAATGGGAAAAAAAATCTCTTAAAATTACATATGACTCACTACTGCTAAGTGAATCAAATCACTTTTCACACATAATTTCAATCAGATTTCTAGCAGTAGAGTTTAAGCCAAGAGCGTTATTCATCACTCCTTATCGTAACACTGTTTTCTAGCTTTGGGTGTGGTTCTGCCTGGCTAAAATTGTATTCATAGATTTGACAGTGGGCTTGTGTATTACTATGTGCTGATGTGCCTGAACCCATCACAACTGATCTTCTTTTTCACATCTTCCCTTTCACAGGCAGATGACCTGCTAATGAATAATTTACGCTGCTGCT
Source organism: Jordanella pulchra (assembly GCA_034780135.1). Classification (NCBI taxonomy): domain Eukaryota; kingdom Metazoa; phylum Chordata; class Actinopteri; order Cyprinodontiformes; family Cyprinodontidae; genus Jordanella; species Jordanella pulchra. The sequence goes on along the minus strand of JAUZNJ010091524.1, from coordinate 369 downwards.
AAGGTTTTCAGATTAGACAGAGAAAATTGTTTCGGGAACACATGAATGTTTAAAGACGAGTCACTGAACCTCTGTGGTGTCTGGAGGGTGCCTCACTGGTGTCATTAATTTGTGCCCAAGCTGCTATCACAAGGCTGAAATGATGACATGAGACTCTACGCAAAATCAGCAGAAAAATACCCACAAATTTATCATTTTGTCCAGAAAACTTCTTTCTGTGTGAATACTTTTTACAATTAATGAAAAATGAGAAGTCTTGAATTGCAATGAACACATGTTGTCATGATCCGTGTGTCTTTGTACTAGTTTTGAAGTTTCCTGTTGTTCTCTGTGCTCCCTGTGTCCCCTTATTGCTCCCAGGTGTGTCTT
>JAUZNJ010091513.1:0-22427 GCA_034780135.1 Jordanella pulchra | reverse complement strand
CCATCCATCCATCCATCCATCCATCCATTTTCTTTACACCCTTGTCCCTAATGGGGTCGGGAGTGTTGCTGGTGCCTGTCTCCAGCTGCGTTTCAGGCGATAGGCGGGGTACACACTGGACAGGTCTTTCTTTGACATTGGTAAATCATTATTTTACTATTTAACCAGTGTTAGAATAATGTAATAATTGTAGTGCTTGTATCTATTGTATCTAGATACACTTCTTAAGATGCGTACATATGAAGAAAGGAGGACACTTCACATCCTTTCATTGTTATCTCACAGTGTGAAAACAACTACAGGAACTCCTTCCTATAAGCACCAGAATTCTTTGTGGGTCTGCGTTATGATAAGAACACTAGAACTCTGGTGTGAAGATACTTGGCGGGAAGATCCCAGGACAAAATCTATAGTTAATTAATGATGGACTTGTTGTGAACTTGTAGAGGGTCAAAATGGTTGTGAGACAAAGAAGATGTTGTTTATCAAACATGTGTGAAGATATGCAGCTGTGTTCCTCCTTCATTTCCCATGTCCTTCAGAGTTTTTCTATTGTAAATTGGACCTCCCTGTTTGAATAAATGTGCGAGGTGGAACCAGATGAATTCAGAACTTATCAGAGTAAGCTCTGTGATGGTTCTCCACCAGCAGGTAAAGGCAATCTCTCATTCCTGTGTCTTATTTCATTTATATATGTTTCAATCTAACAACCAGTTTTGTATTTTTTAGTTGTGTGTAAGTTAATGGTGTGGTAAAAATCATCGGTGTTATATGTTTTTTTTTTTGGTTATAGATCCAATGCAAAGTCTGTGGAAGGTGGTTCCATCTCAGATCTGTGGGGAATCATGTTAAGTTTTGCTGTCCAGCCTGCACAGAATAGTCATATGAATGCTTATATTTTGGGGCAGTTCACAAAGTTCTCCAGCCAGTTATTACAAGCATTTATTAGAAAAATGCAAATATATATAAATTCATATTTCAAATGTTATTTTGTTAGAACTTTTTGTGGTACTATATTGTGGTAAACATACTGTTAGAAAAATGTAATAATTGTAGTGTTTTTATCTAATGTTTGTTTAGATACTTGTGGTCATTACCATGTGCTTTTATTTTAACATGTAGTAGTAGATACATTTCTTAATATGTATATATATTCTCAAAGAAAGGAGACAACTTCAAATTCCTTCAGTTTGCATCACTGTGAGAAGAGGAACCCAAGAAAACTTTTGCTACTCCAGAGTCTTAGGCGTAACTGATTTATTAGCACTAAGACATTGTCTGGAAAACATCCTTAGGGGGAAAGATCCTTAGGGAGGATCCCAGGATAAAAAAACTGCAAATAAATAATGATTGACTTTTGAAAGGTCAGAATGGTCGTGAGACAAGGAAGTGCTTATGTTCAAATCATATATGTTGACCCACAGCTCAGAACTGAGCAGGGCTGTGCTGGTTCTCCACCCGCGGGTAAAGACAATGTCTCATTCTTGTGTCTTATTTCATTTATAGATGTTTCGATCCAAAATTTTGGCCCTTCGAGACAGATTCCAATACGTATTTGGACTTCCAGAGGGGAAATGGACATCAGCGAGGTCCATGGCCATGGCAGCTCCTATTCAAGGCTGGTCTCCATTCACCTGCTTGGCAAGAGACACAGATGTGATTTTGCCCTGACTGTTCGTGAGTGTGTATGTGTGAGGTGAATGACTGGGGGTCGTTGCGCATAAAAAAGTGAGTGAATGCGGGACATTGCGCGTCATAGTAAAACCCTATTAATTCTAGACTCTTTATAGGTCGAAGGACGACGCAGTCCTGCTAATTAATTCATAATATTAATTAAAAGCTTAAGTTCTGTATAAATAGGACTGATTCCTGAAACTAGACACTCCAAATTGATTAAACTATATGTGAATTATGTTTTTTGGAGTAAAGTTAAAAATTTGCAATCTAGAATTAATTGATTGAGGATTATTGAATTTATATTAAACTACAGAATTAGAAATTTTGGTTAAACTTTAGATGATCATCATAAAAGAGAAGTAAAATAAAGAAACAGATTTTTGAAGAAGAATGAACTATGTCTATATGGCAGTAGTTAAATAGAAGTGGTTTAACTGGATAAATTTGATAATATCTTACAGATAAAACTGTTACGAAATGTTTTTTTTGCTAATAGATTTTCTATAAGAAAATAATAGCTAGTTTTGAGTGGTTTGTAAGAGTTTAGCATACAGAGCAAGTACCAATAACGTCTCTAATGGCAATAGTGGATTAACTAGAAAAACCGACAGCATCTATAGAAATAAAAGTATGCATTAAAAGATACTTAGAGATATGCAATAGTGATGTCTTGAAGTGGAAAAATAATTGTGGATAACTGAAAGAAGAACATTGAATACTGGTCAATTTTTTTAGGTGAAATGATAAACCTGTTACATGAAATTTCTATTTGAGTAGTATAAGTGTGATACATTAACATGTAATGCATCATTAGGGGGAATGGTACATTAATACTATACAAGTTATTGGCTTTAACTCTTACTAAAAGTCTTAAGATAATTTTTTTTGAGAACATATTTGATCTGAGAGAAGCATAATGCTTTAGATAATTTTCGGCCTAAAAGAATTGATGAAGTTAAAGAAATGGTTTGTTTTGATTGAGATGTTGATCAATGAAAGAAAACTAAATTGGTGTTGCAAAATGGCAAACACGGATTGAATTTAAACAATGTTGAAATTGGAAGAGTCTATGATTTACTGCCTAGAACTGTCATGACCCAAAAAGCTTTCCTTTCCCCATCGAATCAATTATCAGTCCTTCAAAGTCCTTTCCTCCTTTAAAGAAATCTCCATCGGTTGGTGATGCATAATAGAGGAGAAAATGTGGACGGAAACAACAGCATCCACTTAAATGTTTGGGAAACTACAGTAGCATGTTCTGAAGCAGTGCATGGCAACCTGACAGCAACCTTTTCCATGGCTTTCCAGAACAGGCCGAGTGTTCTGTGGAGTTCGAAGTGTTTCTGGGTATGCTTCTGGCAGAGAAAGGTGGGGTAAGTGCAGTGTGCAGGAGAACATTGTTGAAGTTTCAGTCCCAGTGAAACTTTCTGCTGAGAGAAGTTGCTCAGACCCTGAGAGGGCTGAGAACTTTGATCATGAAGATAGGAGAAACACTGTTTTCATCTGTTAGCTTATATAGTTGTGGTTATACTTGTGTGGATGATGTGGTTTTCCATGTCTGCATTGTTGTTTTTTGTTTAAAAGTCTAATCACCACAACTATTTCTTCTGTCCAGGATCATGTCACAAAGGTGTACTTTGCTGGCCCTAAATGGAGGAAACATTTGCAGAGGAGAAGGAGGATACAGATTAATATGGTGAATATGATGATGTGATGTGAAGATTTTCTTTTAATGAGTTCTAATCTATGTTCTTCCTAGGTATAAAGGTTGAACCTCCAACAAGACAAAGTTGTCTATATGGGATTTTTACAAACATAGATAAACAGGAGGGAAATATTAGAATAATGGAATAATTGTAGTGTTTTTATCTAATGTTTGTTTAGATACTTTTTGGAAATGTTCATTAGCATGTGCTTTTATTTTAACATGTAGTAGTAGATACCTTTCTTAATATGCGTATATATTCTCAAAGAAAGGAGACGACTTCAAATTCCTTCAGTCTGCATCACCGTGAGAAGAGGAACCCAAGGACCTTTTGCTACTCCAGAGTCTTAGGTGTAACTGATTTATTATAAAAGTACACTGAGACTTTGTCTGGAAAAGATCCTTGGGGGGAAAGATCCTTAGGGAGGATTCGAGGACAAAAAACCTGCAATTAAATAATGATGGACTTTTTAAAGGTCAGAATGGTCGTGAGACAAGGGAAGTGCTTATGTACAAATCATATATGTTGACACACAGCTGTGTTACCCCCTTCAATAGAGCTGTGTGTGTGTTGTGAATTAGGGCCCCACTCTATTCTAATAAATGTGCGAGGTGGAAGCAGACCAATTCAGAACTGAGCAGGGCTGAGCTGGTTCTCCACTCGTAGGTAAAAACAATGTCTCATTCTTGTGTCTTATTTCATGTTTCGATCCAACAATTACCTTATACATTACATATATCCTAATGGTATTTACTGTACATTATATTGTTCTATTACCATTTGTCCTGGAAAAAAGGGGATCATGATTCAAACTACTTGTGGTCAAAAGGTTAACATTGCTTCGATAAATGTAATAGGAATTTATTACACTGAATAACTATGGGCCGTGCAGGTGGCGCAGTGGTTAGCGCACACGACCCATGTACGGAGGCCTTAGTCCTCGACGCGGGCGACCCGAGTTCGAATTCGGCTTGTGGTCCTTTCCCGTATGTCTCTCCTCCTCTCTCATACTGTTATGATCCTGCACTGATGGGCTGATTACTCCCACCTGCCGTCTCTGCCTCACTCACCAGCTGCACCTGTTCTTCTCCCTATATTAACTCACTCCAGATCTTGGACCAGTGCGAGATTATTGTTCGAGCCTTTGGTGAGACATTTTCAAGCGTTCTTTCTGCCTGCCTGCCTGATAAATATATGCTGTTTTTCCCTGAGACCTGGATTTCTGCCTAGCCCCTGTCGGATGTTTGGATGCCAGTGTTTTGACCTCGTTCTGTCCCTGAGATCTCCCCATCGGATTTTGATTAAGGTTCTGTTCAGCCATCGGATCTTCTGGTTTTGACCCCTGCCTCCTTAAGAACACTGATTCTGGATTACGGACTGGTACCTCTGCTGTCTGATCCCCCGGCTCTGACCTCTTCCCTGCTCGCCCCTACCTCGTTAAAAGGATTTATTTCCCCTCTCAAGGCAGTAATACACCTACCGGCTTTGCCAACTCACGGAGCCTCCTTCCCGGGGATCGCTTCCCTCTCGTGCGGGTTGACCGGCTACATCTCCGGACTTTCTCATCCTCCCTCGAGGTCAGTACATTCTCTGTTCATGTCCTCCGATCCATCCACCTTCCTGTGTCATCAGTAACGCTCATATTTCCCCTCAGAGGATCCTGCCGCTGTTGATCCTGCCCGTCACTGACCCGGAGGACTTGTTAAATAAACTGTAGAAACGCTCCTAGCTGTCTGGTTGTATTTGGGTCCGCAAACTTCTCACTCTGTTACACAATCCCCCTTTCCTGTCAGCCTACAGTCAGAAAAACGAGCCACTAGTGCCATAAAAAGCTGGGAAAAAAATGATTAACTATTTTTATCAATGAGGTTAAATACTAAATATGACATCACAGCTATAAGACATTAAAGCAGTGAGAAATAGTTGTATAGAACTCTGACATAATTATTGAACCTGTGAGGTCGCAGATTATGATGGGTAGCCTTATTGGACCGGTACAGTGAGGTCACAGATTATGATGGGCCACAGATTGTGATGGGTAGGCTTACAATCCCCCGGTCTCATGCCTACACAGTTTACGTAAATGGTCTCCTTCTCGCTGGTATTCAACACATAAATGCAGAGGGATGTACGCTAGGTCAGGGGTTTTAAGAGCAGAGGAAAAATGTTGGTTCTGTCTTTTTTCCCCACAGCTTAAAGTCTGTGTCTATGACACAATGAAATAAGCCGTCATTTCCATCATCCTCTTTGGGCTGTTTTACTCACATGTGTACTGGTCAACATGCAGTGTGGCAGTCAAAGACAGGTGGCGGTGGTGGGGGAGTTTAAGAAAACCCTGCCGTATTAGGCAGGGGTGGTGGGGGTGGGGCTTGGGGCTTGGGGTGTGGGAGGGGGGGTTTCAGCCAGGTCCAAACCTGGTATGGAGAGAGCAGCTCACTCTGATCAGGGAAGGTGATTTAAAAAACAGGGAAAAAACAAAGGTTAGTGGAAGGAAGTGCTTTATCTTTCAAATGAATCAAAAAATGAATAAATAGCAAATAAAGAATCAAGTTGTTCATCTTTACCATATAAAGAAAAAGTCTTTTCAGGAGAGGAGGAAAGGAGTGTTGTTGCCCCAGTAATACCTACAGCCATTTTTAGTCTTTTTTTTTATCTCACCTGATTTAAAAGCACACTTTACCTTTTTTCATTTTAATTTTCAGTTAATTCCTCCAGTTTGCTCACTAATTTTAAACTTTTATTTTTTTTCCCTCTTTAATTTATTTTGATGTCCTACTTACTGTAATAACTTTGAGTTGTTTTTTTTTTTTGCTATGAGTTTTAAATTTCCCATAAAGTTTAGGAGGTTTTTTTTCCTAAAGCAATATTAAAGTTATCAATATTATTATCATCCTTTAGATTGTTCCAAAGTTTAAAGCTGCCTTTAAATTTAGGCTAATTTTAACCAATTTCTCTCTGGGGCTGAGGTGATTTCTTTGAACCCTGCCTCTTCTTCCACTCTGTTGGAACTGCAAATGTCAACCCATTTATCCACAAGTAATTTTTCCGTGTCCAATATCACACCCAGGGTTAAACTCGGGCCACTTGGTCAAATGGGGGGGATCCCTCAATAGATTATCTTCTTCTAGGTAAAATTGAATATTCTTGGAGATATCAACAGTGCTTCCCTCTATTTTACTTATAAAACTTAAAGAAGAGGAGCCCAACCCACGTATTCCTTCTGCAGGGAGGTTCAGAAGTGGAAAACCCCAAATCTACCTTTGTCCCCAGAAAAAACTCTTGGCTAATTTTAATTGCCTAATGCCAACTGATGATCTCCCACTGCCTCAAAAAAGTTTGTAAAGCTCTTGCTGAGCCCTGGAAGCATTATGTAAGAAGTTCTCCATCCCTTAAAGCTCTACTTGGGTTAAGGCCAGGAATTAATCCCAGGTTTATCAGACACTTCTGTGATAACTACTCCCAGAAAAATCAGTCAGTAGATTCTGCCAACCAATGCCAATTTGTCGTGAGAAAAAAGTATTAAGCATCTAGTTAAATAAATGAGATTGATGGAAATATTCACTTAGTCTGAATTTATTTCTTTCTTTGCAAAGAAAGTGAGAACAAAATAGAAGTCATAGTATGAGTCAGGTCTGTTCTGGCCTGAAACAGTTTGCACACTCTAAATTAAAGTCTGAAAGTTTTTTCTGAATCAAAACATGACAAGACAACATGTGTAATGTTATGAGAACCTACGTAAACTGGTTATGAGAGGATTATTTCTCGTCCCAAAACAAAATATAAGCTAGACAGTGTGCGGTCTTGCACGTGGAAAGACCTTAGTGAATAATTTTATAAGTAAGTAATTGTGATAAATAAAGATATGTAATATAGAATAATGGGAGATTGATTTTTCCCACAACACTGGACTGTACTGTTTTTGTTATCCTGCTTACTATGTCTATTCCTCGTGCTCTGTCGTTCCACTAGCTCCTTCATTGAACCAAGTTTCCATCTTTTTGGCACCATTTAAAAAAAAAACAACATGACAGCTGAATATTTTCATGTCTTTAAACTCTGATGGAGTTTGTAATTGGACATTTGAAGATAAAAGATAATCCTAGCCCTACTCTACCTGTCTTTTTTTGGGGGGGAAATAATGACACTTTGTCTATTATGTCAATTACGGATTCTGTTGAATCCATTGTTCACTCAATAACAGACTAATTTTAATTTATGTAAAGATGATCTGTATAATCTTCATATAATATATTATAGCACTTTTTAAATACAAACTACACCTATCAACATTTCCATTTCAGCTCATTTGTATTTAAAACTGATAAAGATTACATACAGATTAAATAACTTTTAACACCTAATATTAACTGTCTGGGAATCATTTCAGTTCACATTGTAGGCTTTGTTTATGATTTAAAAAAACAACCTAAATGGTAAGAATACGTTGTATCTCATATCATGTTTTCCCCAAAACCTTATTGGGTGGATGAATAAAACTATGATGAAATTTAAGCAAAACAAAAGGGTTGTTTATATTTTCATGCTGCTCTGTCTGTCTTCCAAGTTAAAGTTATTATTAAACAAGTGAAACCAAACCACAGATGTGTGAAACATTCTTTTATTATAAATAAATCATTTGTATAAAAATGGCATGCTTCAAAAAACATTGGATCTAAAGACATTTTACAAACAAAGTGAGCATTTAGTTAACCACTCATCTCAGTATATGGGTCGGGTATCACCAAAAGTAATCAATCACAACAAAGTTACTACTCCTTTTTTTACATACTATAACAAATATGATTAATTCACAAATTTTCTTTCAATTTTTGCTTTCCTGAATAGATGTGATTGCCTGATGTTGTGCAGCAATGAGGGCAGCTCCCTGCGACAAACTGCACAGCTCTGCGGCTCCCTGATCCTTCTGACTGCACAAAGAACTCTTTCCTGTTTTTGGAAGTATGCATCGGACAGGAGTCTGCAGAGTCTGTTATACAACCTCCTCGTTTCATAGGTGTTGTTTTCTCAGATGGCATGGTTTGTGTAGCTGACATAGGTTGCTTTTGTAGGTGGCACTAAAGGAAACAAAGACAACAGTACATTGATGAAAGGACTACACTGATAGGATGTTTGAATAGATAACACACTATAGTATACTGTAACATGAACTAAAATTACTTATCCCAGCTGACAAAAAAACAAACCAACCAAAATATGTTTAATCTAAGATTGAGAACTGCTAGCAGCCGTTTGGAAATTCCTTATATCATGGCATGGTATACATACATTATAATATTGCTGTGGAAACAGCTGTTGCGAGAACAGAAGTTCAAGTAGGTTAACACTCTAGTGCTGACAAACTTCCTTCTTCTAGGAATGAATCTTTTGAGCTGCACAACCTCAGTAATCAGAACCACACTACATTATGGCTAATGTGAGTCTTGACAGTGATTTGAATGATTAGGGTTCCTTTCTGCAAATGCACTGCAGCCACACCTCAGTCAGTGGCTGTGTCTAAATGTTCACCCTAACCCCTAAAAAGCAATCACTATACAGAGCGGCGACTGTATTGTGGACTTTATAGTTAACTCAGTTAACCGACCGCTCGGACAGATGATCTCCACTTTTCATTCCCCATTGCTGTTGCTCCCTGAACTGTGCCTGTGCCATCTTTGTTCTTTGGAAGAAGAGCACTTCCTAAGCATTCTGCAATATATCTGGTGACCATGGATAATCACTACTTTTCAAGGTGCATGGTGGGAAATTTTAAGTCTGCTATTTTTTCATCCACTAGACATTTGGACACTCATCTAAATTGGCCTATATAGCACCGCTACATAGGACTCTATGAAGGTCTTAAGAGGGACGTTTGGACACAACCAACATGACCCATGGCAGCTATATATAGCAAGCCAAAAAGAAAGTTGTCCACAAGGAACAGCAGCAGCAGTCCTGAGACCAGAGAGGCAAGGTGTAGGGCATAGAGCCCCTCTAACCCCGTGATACTACTTCCCTAATTCCCAATTAGGCAAAGAGAGGCTATGAGGGAGATTTTTTACATGGTGTTTGAGCTGTGATCAGTGAATAGAATAATAAAGTCAATAGTTTTGAAGAGAAAGGTTGGATGAAGATCTGGACGTATGACAACTGTGTGCCAGTCTCAGTTACGCAGTTACAAACATTATTGTTGATAAAGACAGTAGGTCAACTTGTAATGAGGTCACACACTTAAGAGGTTAACTGTTTAATGTGATAATTTAATTTGACAGTTTGAATTCATTGTAGAGGTTTTAACAAAGTTAATTGTAAATATCTATTTGCTTACTTACGTAACTTTCTGTCGCTCATCAAATTACAATTTAGATCACCTAAAGTTGAAAAATGTGAAGTGGCTTTACAAAATCAAAGCTTCAAAAAATGAGACTACATTATGTTAAATGGGTCTGACCTTGTAAACAATGAAAGCATTATATTCAAGGTGGATTTTGTCGATACTCAGAAGCACCTTAACTTGGACATCAATGGCAGCTCCACATAAGGTGAAAAAACCTTGTCAAGTACAAGTGTCCGCTACAAGAATGAGCAGAAGAGTTCTGCAGTTCTGTGTTTTGGCCACAGGTGGCAGTATCATTAGAAAACTCCACGATACTAATTGTTAGGATATGCTTTAAGATAAACCCCTTAACCAGCTAAAATCTGTTACCTTCTTAAGCTTCCAGGAAAAACTAGTGGGCAATAGTAGGTTCACGGCTCTTTGGGTATTATTTTATCATAATGATTTTTTAAGCGAATTACTGATGATCACTACGAATTACTGCCATCTAGTGGGGAAATAGGGGTATTTAATTCAAACCAACAAAAAACCATAGCCCGTCACTGCCTTAAACACATATTGTGGCCATCCAAAGTGAACACTCTACAGGCTGGCATTTACTGTGACACCAGAGTGTCGCATCTGTACTTTTAATCTGGCAGATTCTCATGGTTCCATGCAAACAGAGGACCAGCCTTTAGTACACTGCTCAAAAAAATTAAAGGAACACTTTGAAAACACATCGGATCTCGATGGGGAAAAAAATCATGCTGTTTATTTATACTGATATGGACTGGGTGATGTGTTAGGAACAAAAGGATGCCACATCATTTGATGGAAATGAAAATTATCAACCTACAGAGGGCAGAATTCAAAGACACCCCAAAATATAGAGTAAAAAAATGATACGGCAGGCTAGTAAATTTTGCTGAAGTTCCATTGGAGCAACTCAAAATGGTATTTGTAATTTGTATGGCCCCCACGTGCATGTATACATGCCTGACAACGGATCTGGACCAGGGCATCACTGAGCTCCTGGACAGTCTGAGGTGCAACATGGCAGCGTCGGATGGATCGAAACATAATGTCCCAGAGGTGTTGGGTTTAGGTCAGGCGAGCATGGGGGTCAATCAATGGTATCAATTTCATCATCCTCCAGGAACTGCCTGCATACACTCGCCACATGAGGCCGAGCATTGTCGTGCACCAGGACGAACCCAGGACCCACTGCACCAGCATTGGGTCTGACAATGGGGGCAAGGATTTCATCCTAATACCTAATGGCAGTCAGGGTGCCGTTGTCTTGTCTGTATAGGTCTGTGCATCCCTCTATGGATATGCCTCCCCAGACAATCACTGACCCACCACCAAACCGGTCATGCCTAACAATGATACAGGCAGCATAATGTTCTCCACGGCTTCTCCAGACCCTTTCACGTCTGTCACATGTGTTCAGGATGGACCTGCTCTCATCTGTGAAAAGCACAGGGTGCCAGTGGCAGACATGCCAACTCCATTGTGTAGGTGGCAAATGCCAAACAAGCTCCACGGTACCAGTCAGTGAACACAGAGCCCACTAAAGGACGTCGGTCCCTCAGGCCACCCTCGTGAAGTCTGTTTCTGATTGTTTGGTCAGAGACATTCACACCAGTGGCCTGCCGGAGGTCATTTTGTAGGGCTCTGGCAGTGCTCCTCCTGCTCCTCATTGCACAAAGGAGCAGATACAGATCCTGCTGATGGGTTGTAGACCTTCTACGGCCCTGTCCAGCTCTCCTGGAGTAACCCCCTGTCTCCTGGAATCAACTCCATGCTCTTGAGATTATGCTGGGAGAAACAGCAAACCCTCTGTTATTGGCACATATTAATGTGCCATCCTGGAGGACTTGGGCTGCCTGTGCAACCTCTGTAGGGTTCAGGTATCACCTCATGCTAATAGAAGTGACAGTGACCCTAGCCAAATGCAAAACTGGTGAAAAAGAGTCAGAAAAGATGAGGAGGGGAAAAAATGTCAGTGGCCTCCACCTGTAAAACCATTCCTGTTTTGATGGTCGTCTCGTTGTTGCCCCACTAGTGCACCTGTTGTTAATTTCATTAACACCAAAGCAGCTGAAACTGATTAACAGCCCCCTCTGCTACTTACCTGACCAAATTAATATCCCATTAGTTTAATTAACTTGATGCTACACTTTGATTACAAAGTGTTCCTTTAATTTTTTTGAGTAGTTAATTAACTAATATAGAATTCTTTTCTTATGAAAATGTGTCTTATTATTGTGGAGGTAATAATACATAGATAACAACACATATGTAAATGCAGTAATTGATTTCAAACAGTTAAAAATATTTTTTTCCACAATATGGCTTTAATAAACCCTGCATTAAGAGCTATGTAGGGTCATGTCCCCATTGGTCTAAAAACAGAAAATAATTCATTACTAAATAAAGTCTGCTTAATGATCCTCTGAATTTATGATACTTAATTTGATAATCCAACAAACATCAATCAGTAAAACCATTTCTTTGAGTAAATATTGAGCAGTTACCCTTTTTAGAATGATCTTATAAGAAAGTAACATTTTGTGAAGTGTTACAGTTTCATTGAAAATATAGATTCTTCTGTCGAAACACTCTTTTAACTTTTATCCTAACCCACGATCATCCGGACATGACAGTTATTAGTCATTGAAGGCATACAAATGCACAACCATATGCTCATTTGAAGTCCTTTGTTCAGTTGTTAACAAAAGGATATTTCTTGGGAAAACAATTTAACTCTGTCAGCCAAGTGAGTCTTTGTAACTTCAGTCAGGTTTATCAAACACTGCAGGGTGAAAGAAACCTTGAGTTAGACTGATAAAGTCCAACGGATGGAGGAATGTCTGCTTTTTAAATAAAGCAGATCAGTTCAATCAGCACACGTTAGAGTAAACATTCCAGTGTTTCTTGCTTTTCTGTTGAAAGTTTCAAAAATTTCTTTGAAGTGCAGATCTTAGCTTAAGACAGTTTAGGTTTGTCAGATCCGGTCTCGGGTGAGGTCTAAATAAACCTGTCAAATCGTTATTAGGATGCCCTTTGTTCTCAATGCACCTTTGTTCTGTAAACCTCACATAGTACATTTGTCACTCTATTTCTCTTCTCCTGTCATGAGAAGGGCCCGTGCCCTTTTTATGTGTGGGTTTGCTCTCCTGTGCGCCTTTCCGAGAATCCTTGATATATGGAGACATATAACAAGGATTCTCTGGCAGCAGGAATTATTCGCCCATGATCCTCTCCTCTGGGGGCTGGATTTTTTTTTCGTAGGGAAGAAGGATGGCTCGCTCAGACCCTGCATTGATTTCAGAGGGTTAAATAACATAACGGTTAGAAATAAGTATCCTCTGCCTCTACTCTCCTCAGCTTTCGAACCGGTGCATGGTGCCACACACTTTACGAAGCTGGATCTGCGGAACGCTTACCATCTTTTACGCATCCGCAAAGGAGATGAATGGAAGATAGCTTTTAAAACTCCCATTGGTCACTTAGAGTATTTGGTGATGCCTTTTGGGCTCTCTAATGCTCCAGCATGTTTCCAAGCCCTGGTTAACGACGTTTTAAGGGATTATCTAAAAGTGTTCGTTTTTGTTTATCTGGAGGACATTTTGATCTATTCGCAGTCACTGGAGGAACACAAGAAGCATGTCCATCTGGTTTTACTGTCATGGAGCGGTTGTGGTGGAGGTGGTGAGGCAGAGGCAGGGATCAGGATGTGGTAAAAATGAGGTTTTAATGATGAATGAGCCAAACAAGTACAGCAACTGAAAAGTCCTCAGGCCAGGCAGCACGGCTTAACAGAGTCCAGGGTTAAACACCGGTAGCGCTGGACATACGAGAGGCAGATGAAACGACGGGGAGTAACTCAGACAAACTCAGACATCTTAGACAATCACAGACGAGGACCAGACGAAGAACAAAAGACAACGGTGGGTTTAAATACACAGGGAGGTAATCAGGGAAAACGAGACACACCTGGGGGCCAGTCAAGGGAGGACAGGACGACACGAAGACCACAGAGACAGCTGGAAGCTCAGAAATGAAACACAAAACCACGGATCATGACATTTACAGAGACTCCTGGAAAACAAGCTGTTCGTAAAGGCCGAAAAATGTGAGTTCCATCAACCATCTGTCACCTTTCTGGGCTTTGTTCTAGGGAACAGACAGGTTCAGCCAGATGACGAAAAGATTCGTGCGGTTCTGGATTTGCCTACTCCTGAGACCCGAAAGCAACTCCAACAGTTCCTCAGTTTCGCCAACTTTTATCGTTGTTTCATCCGCAACTACAGTCAAACTGCCTTACCTCTCACCAACCTCTCGTCTACCAAGACCCCATTCCGTTGGACTCTGGAGGCAGATGCAGCGTTCTTGCGGCTCAAAGGTCTCTTCGCCAACGCACCCATCCTCATTCAACCGGACCCCTCCAAACAATTTATTTTAGAGGTTGATGCATCTGACTCTGGTGTTGGCGCCGTACTTTCTCAAGTTTCTTCTACGGATAACGAAACACACCCCTGTGCTTTTTTTCTCTCGCAGACTGTCTCCCGCTGAGAGGAACTATGATGTTGGGGACCGTGAACTTCTGGCTATAAAATTAGCCTTAGAAGAATGGCGTCACTGGCTGGAGGGTGCTGAGCATCCCGTACTGGTCTGGACTGATCATAAAAATCTGTCATACCTACAATCCGCCTGCAGATTCAACCCGCGTCAGTCCCGCTGGTCCTTGTTCTTCTGTTGGTTTAACCTCTCCATCTCCTATCGCCCAGGCTCCCGCAACATGAAACCGGATGCCCTTTCTCGTGTATTTTCCCCAGATGACACTGAGAAGTCTCCTGCCACCATCTTACCTCCTAGCTGCACCGTTGCCTCCATAACCTGGGAGATCGAGGACCTAATCAAAAGAGCCCAGTCATCCAAGCCAGCTCCTTCTTCCTGTCCACCCAACAAGATCTACGTTCCAGCCTCTGTTAAGGCCCGTTTCCTCCACTGGATCCACGCCTCCAAATTCTCAGCGCAACCTGGTATCAGCCGCACCATTTCCTTGATTAACTGCAAGTTCTGGTGGCCTTCTATTCACAAGGACGTCTCGGATTATGTTCACGCCTGCTCCATCTGTTCAAGAAATAAGACCTCCAACCTTCCACCTTTCGGCCTTCTTCAACCTCATTCCCAGTCGACCTTGGTCTCACATATCCATTGACTTTGTTACCGGCCTTCCCCCTTCTAAAGGCATGACCACTATCCTAACTATTGTTGACCGGTTCTCCAAAGCCTGCCATTTTATTCCTCTCCGAAAGTTACCTACTGCCTTCCAGACCGCCCAACTTCTCATAAAACACGTTTTCCAGCTTCATGGAATCCCCCAGGACATCCTCTCTGACCGTGGTCCTCAGTTCGTCTCCCAGGTATGGAGAAGTTTCTGTTCTGCTCTTAATGCAAAAGTTTCTCTCACCTCTGATTTTCACCCCCAGTCCAACGGGCAGACCAAGAGAATGGACCTGGAAACCACCCTCCGATGCTTCACTTCCTCCAATCCTTCCGACTGGTCTCTGTTTCTCCCCTGGGTCGAATACGCTCATAACAGTCACGTCTCTGCTGCCACTGGTCTGTCACTGTTCGAAGCTTCTATTGGATATCAACCCCCTCTGCTCTCCACTGATGAAAAGGATATTTCAGTCACCTCGATCCGTCAGCATATTCGCCGTTGTCAAAAAATCTGTTCATCTACCATCCACAACCTCAACCGAACCGCTGCTCACAATAAACACCTGGCTGACCGACGAAGGAAACCTGTACCCACTTACACCCCTGGTCAACAGGTATGGTTATCCTCCCGAGACATTCCTCTGAAATCCATGTGCAACAAGCTTTCTCCCTGGTTCATCGGCCCGTTTCCCATCGACTCCATCATCAGTCCATCTGCTGTCAGTTTTTGTCTGCCTGCCTTTCTTCGAGTTCATCCTACGTTCCACGTTTCACAAATTAAACCCGTCCAGACCAGTTCGCTCAGTCCTCCAGTCGAAACCCCCCCCCCGTGAAAGGACATCCTGCCTATACGGTATGCCAGATCGTGGACTCCTGTCGACGAGGTCGCGGTAGGCAGTACCTCGTCAATTGGGAGGGTTACAGTCCAGAGGACTGTACGCGGGTTCCCGGTTCATTCATTTTAGATCACTCTCTCATTTCGGACTGTCGTTCCTCTCTGCCTTCAAGCTCTTCTAGGCCGCCGAGTGGCGACCGTTGAGTGGGGGGTACTGTCATGATCTGTCATGGGACTCTTTGCCCTTTTTATGTGTGGGTTTGCTCTCCTGTGCACCTTTCCGTTTCCTCCACCAGATGGTGCCTGGGGCTGTTGGATGTGCGGTGTGGCTTCCAGCGGCTCAGGTGTTCCCAATCAGTCTCATCATCTCCGGTGTACTTTAGGAGCTGCTGTCCAGTAGTCGGATCCGAGTGTTATCTGATGGTATCACAAAGCCTTCTGAGTTTCTAGCTCCCCTGGTGATCTCATTGCTTAGTTTCTGATAGAAACTAACCCCTTGTGTTTTCTTTTCCTCGTTGCCATCAGGTTCTCACTGAAAGTTAGGATTGCTGTCTGCTCCTGGCTTTCTCCGTGAGCTTCTTCCCTCGTGACGCCGTGGTTTTTACCCACTGGATGCCCAAACTCTCAGCCTCTTCTCTCGTTGTTCACCTGGATCTACGAAGCCCTTCTACTGGCAGCACAACCATCCCTGGAGTCTCCGTTCTACCTGAGCCGACCTGGATACCGGAACCCCCCTCTGAAAGCATTTCTACTACATCCTAACAGTAAGAACAACTCCAAAACGTTCTGTCACTCAGTTTCCCCACCTGCCGTGAACTCACCAGTCTGCTCTCTCTCCCAGTGACTACTCCTGCTGGTTTTTCCCCCTGGACCTGGCTTTGGTCTCGCTACCCAGTTTCAACATTAACAATAAACACTTAAACTTGAATAAGCTCTCCTGTCTTGGTGTTCTGCATGTGGGTTAGACAGCTTAAAAACCAAAACATGACAGAACACTCAGCCACTCAAATCAACCCAGCAGACGCCATGCAGAAAGCTTTTTTATAACAGCAGACTCTTCTTCAGTCCCATGAATCAGCTCTGAAAGAACTTAACAGGATACAAACTGAAATTTCTAAACAGCTTCCTGGACTCTCCCAGGTTATTCATAATTTCATGGCACCCAATCCACCTTCTGAGCCAGCACCGGTGTCTCCTCCTCTGCAGCCCAAAGCATCACCAGAAATCCGACCGCCTACTCCGGAGAAGATCTGTGGTGAGCCGAATAACTGTAAAGGCTTTTTGCTTGAGGTTTCTATAGCGTTTAATTTCTCTGCTAGCTTTTACCACTATGATGACAGGAAGATTGCTTTTATCATTTCTCGCTGAAGGGACGAGCTCTGCTTTGGACCCAAGCTCGATTCCCTGATCCCTCCTCCTACGGTGTGTCCTTCGTGGACTTCATAAGAGAATTCAAGCAGGTATTCAGCCTCGAGTCTGACAGGTCTACTGATTCTCGGGAACTCTGGAACCTCAAGCAGGGTGATCGCTCAGTGGCAGATTTCTCCATCGATTTCCGTATTAGAGCAGCCGCGTCTGGATGGAACCAGACGGCGCTAAGGAGTGCCTACTACCATGCATTAAGGGATGATGTAAAGGACGAATCAGCCACTCGGAGACGAGTAGTCAACCCTGGAGGAACTCACTGAACTCAGTATCTGTCTGGACCATCGGCTGCGAGCCCGAACCAAGGAACTGGGTCGGAGGAATCCTCCATCCAGGCCATTCTGTCCTGGAGTTCCTCATCCGGCCTCTCCTCCTTCTCGAGCCTCCACTGAACCAGAACCCATGCAGGTGGGTCACACCAGGTTAACACCAGATGAGCGTCAACGCCGAATCTCTGGTCGTCTGTGCATCTATTGTGGTTCATCTGGCAATTTTTTGGCTAATTGCCCGGTCCGTTTAAACCTCCAGGTCCGCCAATAATGGCGAGGAGGTTGGCGACCACTCCATTTCTAATAACGATTCTCCTCGTTTTACATTACCAGCTACCCTGTTCTTCAAGTCTCAGTCTGTTACCCTCTCTGCCCTCGTGGATTTGGGGTGTGAACAGAACCTTATCAATTGAGCCTTAATCGACCAACTTGGGTTAGAGACAGAGCCCCTGCCTGTTCCCCTCCGTGTTAAGGCCCTTGATGGAAGGAAATTGCCTCAGATCACCCACCAGACCAAACCTATCCGTCTCATTATTTCCGGTAACTACTGTGAAACTATAACCTTCTTCGTTTTTTCCTCAGCCCATCCGCCCATCGTCCTAGGCTATCTCTGGTTAAAACTTCACAATCCTCATATAAACTGGAAGGACAGAAACATACAGTCCTAGTCAGTTTCCTGTCATGCCACCTGTCTACGTTCAGCCGTTCCCCCAGGAACCATGTACCATGACCTCGCTCCAGCTTTTAGTAAGTCTCAGGCTCTGTCTCTTCCACCACACCGCCCTTATGACTGTGCCATCGACCTTCTACCTGGAGCTCAACTGCCCTCAAGTCGGCTTTATAATCTCTCACGTCCCGAGGGGGAGGCAATGGAGACATATATCAAGGATTCTCTGGCAGCAGGAATTATTCGCCCATCATCCTCTCCTCTGGGAGCTGGATTCTTTTTCGTAGGGAAGAAGGATGGCTCGCTCAGACCCTGCATTGATTTAAGAGGGTTAAATAACATAACGGTTAAAAATAAGTATCCTCTGCCTCTACTCCCCTCAGCTTTCGAACCGGTGCATGGTGCCACACACTTTACGAAGCTGGATCTGCGGAACGCTTACCATCTTTTACGCATCCGCAAAGGAGATGAATGGAAGACAGCGTTTAAAACTCCCATTGGTCACTTTCAGTATTTGGTGATGCCTTTTGGGCTCTCTAACGCTCCAGCATGTTAACGACGGTTAAAGATGTTTTAAGGGATTTTTAAGGGATTATCGAAACATGTTCGTTTTTGTTTATCTGGATGACATTTTGATCTATTCGCAGTCGCTGGAGGAACACAAGAAGTATGTCCGTCTGGTTTTACAGAGACTCCTGGAAAACAAGCTGTTTGTAAAGGCTGACAATTGTGAGTTCCATCAACCATCTCTCACCTTTCTGGGCTTTGTTCTAGGGAACGGACAGGTTTGGCCGGATGACGAAAAGATCTGTGCGGTTCTGGATCGGCCTACTCCTGAGACCTGAAAACAACTCCAATGGTTCCTCGGTTTCGCCAACTTTTATCATCGCTTCATCCGCAACTACAGTCAAACTGCCTTACCTCTCACCACCCTCAAGTCTACCAAGACCCGGGATCCGGAGGCAGATGCAGCGTTCTCGCGGCTCAAATGTCTCTTCGCCAACGCACCCATCCTCATTCAACCGGACCTCTCCGAAAAAATGTATTCTAGAGGTTGATGCATCTGACTCTAGTGTTGGCACTGTACTTTCTAAAGTTTCTTCTACGGATAACAAAACACACCCCTGTGCTTTTTTTTCTCGCAGACTGTCTCCCGCTGAGAGGAAGTATGATGTTGGGGACCGTGAACTTCTGGCTATAAAATTAGCCTTAGAAGAATGGCGTCACTGGCTGGAGGGCGCTGAGCATCCCGTACTGGTCTGGACTGATCATAAAAATCTGTCATACCTACAATCCGCCCGCAGACTCAACCCCCGCCAGTCCCGCTGGTCCTTGTTCTTCTCTCGGTTTAACCTCTCCATCTCCTATCGCCCAGGCTCCCGCAACGTGAAACCGGATGCCCTTTCTCGTGTATTTTCCCCAGATGACACTAAGAAGTCTCCTGCCACCATCTTACCTCCTAGCTGCACTGTTGCCTCCATAACCATATCCCAACAAGATCTACGTTCCAGCCTCCATTCTGGCCCGTTTCCTCCACTGGATCCACGCCTCCAAATTCTCAGCCCATCCTGGTATCAACCAAGACCTGGAAATCACCCTCCGATGCTTCACTTCCTCCAATCCTTCTGACTGGTCTCTGTTTCTCCCCTGGGTCCAATAACAGTCACGTCTCTGCTGCCACTGGTCTTTCCCCGTTCGAAGATTCTAGTGGATATCAACCCCCTCTGCTCTCCACTGACGAAAAGGATATTAAAGTCACTTCAGTCCGTCAGAATATTCGCCATTGTCAAAGAATCTGGTCATCTACCATCCACAACCTCAACCGAACCGCTGCTCACATTAAACGCCTGGCTGACCGACGAAGGAAACCTGCACCCATTTACACCCCGGTCAACAGGTATGGTTATCCTCCCGAGACATTCCTCTGAAATCCATGTGCAAGAAGCTTTCTCCCCGGTTCATCGGCCTGTTTCCCATCGACTCCATCATCAGTCCATCTGCTGTCCATCTCGATCTGCCTGCCTCTCTTCGAGTTCATCCCATGTTCCACGTTTCACAGATTAAGCCTGTCCAGACCAGTTCGCTCAGTCCTCCAGTCTTTGAGTTATAATGGCATGAAAACAAATGTAAAATTAAAGATAAAACTCAAATTAAATTGAACTGGGGTGGCTTTACCTAGAATATTCCTATTCCTAGCAATGGGAAAGGTTAAACATTTACTATGTTCACCTTTTTACATCAGTCGTAAAGTATAGTTACCAATATTCTTGTTAATATTGAGCTATTTTTATTGGGTTAATTTTGTTATATAAAATTGAAATAACATAACAAGATTATTTTTCATCACAAAGACTTTCCTGTCAAAAATCTGCGAATGGTATCTCCTTAATAAATGCAGGCATACTGCTATATAAAGAAACTATAGGCTTTCACCCATTATAGTAAATGATAAGTACATATTTTCAGGCAAGATAGGTTTGCTATTTTAAATTAAGTTAAAAAAAAACCTCTCCATCATAGAGTTCTGGCAGCCTTTAGTGTACACTGTGACCTCATCTGCGCTATCTACCCCGACCACTGAATAAGACTAATTTCTCATCTCTCCCTCTCAGCCGACCTCATCTCAGATATGGCGGTTCTCTATTTTATCGAAGTCATATAGTGTTTGCCTTTAAAGCTGTGAACACCCTCTCAGTCTGGTTTTGGGGGCTTTTTTAAAGGTAACTGGTTCACTGGAAAGTGGCCTTCCACTTTTCCTCAGTACGAGTCCTAAAATAGTCCCCATCGCCGTAGCATGCTGCCTTTGAGGCTGCCTTCGAGGCTGTTACTGTAGCAGGACGCGTAGCACGCTGCAATGATGCTGCCATGGTCCAAGCCATCCAAAAAGGCCCCCGCCAACGTAGCTTGCGCCCAACAAGTCTCACAGACTGCAGGACAACTAGGCCTCGACCCGGCACCCTCTTTTGGGAGAAAACTACCCAGTGCTTTGCTGGAATCGATCACCTGCCCCTGTTGATCCTCAACTCATGAGTCTTCTGCCGGGTTCGAGGGCCTAAGAATCGTATCATTAAATCCTTTAACTGCTATCTTTCTCTGTGTGAGTCTATCCAGATTAAAAATGTAGCCTAGGCGAAAATTCCAGCTTGGAGATGGAACACAGCTGATCCTTATCCTCCACTCACCACGCCATTCATAAAGACAAGCCACCTCAGATCTTCCTGCTCATCAGCCGCACTCGCCCCACCTCCTCCCGATCTCCACCTTCATCTTGATGGACACGCTACCAGCTCCCTCTTTGTTCCTTCATCCCAAAAACCCGCTCTGCCAACAGTATTCGGACCCGGTGGGAACACTACCAAGAGCTTCGCCGGAACCGATCACCTGTCCCTGGTGATTCTCAGCCCATAAGTCTTCTGCCGGGTTTGAGCGCCAAAGAATCATATCATTA
Organism: Jordanella pulchra; assembly: GCA_034780135.1. Classification (NCBI taxonomy): domain Eukaryota; kingdom Metazoa; phylum Chordata; class Actinopteri; order Cyprinodontiformes; family Cyprinodontidae; genus Jordanella; species Jordanella pulchra. Next base: position 849 of record JAUZNJ010091513.1, on the reverse strand, counting down.
AATCCTTTAACTGCTATCTTTCTCTGTGTGAGTCTATCCAGATTGAAATGACAACACAAATAGATTTAAATGAATATTTCTTGTCTTTTTTATGCCATTCTGTTGAGAAAGTTCAATTAAAACCAACCCCACTAAAGCTTCTAACACTGGAATTGGTTATTAAAATAAATTATTAAGAGCCATTGTAGAGGGTCCAAAAGAGCCAATTACAGACCCCTGTGATAGACCAACAAAGTAGTGCATAAAAGTGAAGCTGAAGGGGGATTATGAAGGCTTTTCAAATTGTAGTCTCTGTTGGAGTCTCAAACATATTTTGATTCAGGATTTCTTTATCTTTAGCTCCACCCATCAACTATATGTCATGATCTGGGACTTTTAGTCCCTCCTGTGTGGGTTTCTCTCCTGTGTGCCTTCACTCTTTCTCCACCAGATGGCGCCAGGGGCTGCTGGATGTGCGGTGTGGATTTCAGTGGCCCAGGTGTTGCAAATCAGCCTCATCACCGCCTGTGTATTTCTACAGATGCTGCCCAGTAGTCGGAGCCGAGTGTTTTCTATTCGATGGTATCACAAAGCCTCCAGAGCTACAAGCTATTCCTAGGGATCTCCTCGTTGACAGTTTCAGCCTGAAACTAATCTCTTGTGTTTATCACCTCGTTGCCTTCAGGTTCTCTCAGAAAGTCTGTATTGTCGTCTGTTCCTGACTTTCTCTGTGATTCTCTCACCTCGTGACGCAGTGGTTGTTACCCACTGGATGCCTGAGCTCTCAGCTCCTTCTCGTTGTTTACCTGGATCCACAAAGCCCGTCTACTGGCAGCACAACCGTTCCTGGAAGAACCGTTCACTCTGAGC
>JAUZNJ010091512.1:0-49381 GCA_034780135.1 Jordanella pulchra | reverse complement strand
AAGGAAGGAAGGAAGGAAGGAAGGAAGGAAGGAAGGAAGGAAGGAAGGAAGGAAGGAAGGAAGGAAGGAAGGAGAGGAAAATGAAAACTCCATAAGGAAAAGTAGTAGGTTTGTAATAGTTAAGGCGTGTCATGGTGCTTAGCTGTGTATTGGGAGGCAAATCCTGGTGAAATCCACAAAGAGCACAGAGATTATGAGAAAAGGATTTAGCCTCTATAAGCCTGCGCTCTGGAACTAAAGGACAAACACTTGGGGAAACACTGTGTGTACATCTTTATTCTTTTTTTTCTTACCAAAATGACTAATTTGCACTTTTTAACACTCAGGATTAGAAAAAATGACTTTATTTCAAGCACTTCAGCTTGAGGAATTAAAGAAATTATTCATTTTTGCTGCAGACAAATTGAATCAATTTGTCCTCTTGTTCTGGTCCATCTTACCTCTTCCAACCGCCTCCTCTGCTCCTTCTGCTCTTCAATGCGCTTCTGTCTCTCAGCCAGCAGCAAACGTTTGTGCTCATCATTCTGCTTTTGCTCCAGCTGCTGCCGCCGCTGCGCCTCCGAGCGCTCCTTGTTGGCCTGCTGAAGGCGCAAGAAGTCTCGCCTCAGGGTGGACTCCCCTGGGACGTTGATGATGGAGCTTAAAAGGCAGCAAAATTTCAAGTCAGTAAAAAGGAGATGCTGAATGTGTGGTGGGTAAAATTACACAGATGGTTCTGTAAACCAGTGGTATTGAGAAAAAGGCTGACCTTGGTTCACCCTTTTCTCTTTCTTCATCTTCCTCTTCGCTGCCACTGTACTCATACTCTGTCTCATCTTATAAGGAGAAAAAAGGAAGAGGGGGATAAAATATTGATAACTAAATTGCTTTGCAAGTACTCACACAGTTCAGACTCTTACATTTTTTTTACTTAATTAACAACATATTTCTTAATCTAAACTGGATTTTCTTCATGTAAAACAAGTTGTAACAGGATGTTGCCTAAATAAACTGAATTAAACTGAAATTTACAAATAAACATTTGAAAAGTGTGGAATGCATTTCTTTATAGCCTGACACTCTGATAGCCCTAAATTAACACTGCTAGTAAAAACAATCTAAAATTATTTAATCCCAGCATAAGTGAACAAACAAGATCATACTGTAAATATCAAGAATTACATCAGATAAGGGTTAGGGTTGGGGATAAAGTAGTGGAATGTTTTAAATTGCAATTAGAGTAAAAAAAAAAAAACAGGTAAGAAGTGCAGTAATCACAGAGGCTGCCTTGGAGGACCTGCAGAGAGACACAGCTCAGATAGGGTTAACTCTACAGTTTGTAGTCCAATCTGTTGATACCAGGGAAGCTAGTCGATGCGAAGATTTCTGCTGCTAAAGAAATGTTAATGCTGAAAGAAGTGGCTGTAAAGACTTGAGACTAAATTAGAATTTTAATGTATTATAAAATATATTCACAAAAAAAAGCATTTTACATTGAAAGATTAAACAAACCTTTAATCTCCAGATGTGCAAAGCTGGTAGAGGTATGGAGCAGTAGTACTGAGATCCATTTATAATTAACTCTTAAGTTCATAGGTATGCCATACTTTTTCATTGTCCAACAAAAAACATATAAAACAGGTTGACCTTTTTTATTGTAATATAAAAGATATGTTGAAAATACCAAGGGATTTAAAATCCTGTCTAAGAAACTATAAGTGAGAAAAGCTAATAACCACCAGAGAGGAAAACCATTTTGTTTCGTGTCATAAATGTTCCACATGAATCACCCCTGCTCATTATAGTCATTGGAATTCACACATCCTCGTTCGTCCGATGCACTTTCTTGAGTTGCTTTGAATAAAAGTATAAATTGCAGTTTTACCGGGTGTAGTGAGGTGGAGAATATTAGCTCGAGAGCTCTTTTAGTGCAAAGGCACTTAAAAGCATTATGGCTGAAGAAAGTGGGAAGCTCTTCCTAACACAGATCAACGCCTACCTGTCCACTAGATATGACAATATGTCAGCTGCAGAAATTTACTGTCTCCACAGTGACAGGATGGTTTTATGCAGCCTCCCAATGACATGTTCTCCATTGGAGCAGTTAAGGTGGTGCTTTTCCCTACAATGAGATTCTGTCTATCACTCATAATGCTGTCTTTGTGTCAAACAAGCTTTTAAAAGAAGTCTATCACTTTTATTTTGTGCAGCTAACCAAGAATGAGGTCCTTTTCAAGAAACTATGCATTTGTCTTCTAAAGAAAATATGCAGCAGGCTTTGGTTTATTATCCTCCTGAAAATGCATTTCCTTTTGGCAAAGTTTCTGCATACTGGCAGTCAGATTATCAGGAAAAAGAAAACTGGCATGTGAAGCAACATGCATAAACACTACTTCTTGCAATCATCCATGCAGGTTTATGTCAATATCTTATTAAAATGCAGGTTTAAATTAAGCAAAGTGCTTGCCTTAGTGTCTTTTTTTTGGTGTAATAATGTGAATAGAATGCTATTCACATGTAATTCAATTTACTAGTCTATTAAAACAATAAATAATTTCCTTTGGGATTAAAAACAAGAACTGTGGGCACATGTCAGAATCTCTTGAATATCTTTATAATGTCCACAGGACCAAATATCTTCATACACTCTAACTATTTTTTTAAGCACAAAGGCATTTAGATTTTATGTAATTAGATTATATATTTTGCTTTTTAAATTTACCTCAGATATGAAATGAGCTATGCATCTCCTAAACTATAACACAAACAGTTTAATTTTTGAAAAAAATCCCTTTATATGCATTTGTGAGGACCAGATTCCTCTGGTATTTTGATGTTTAATCTTTTTTGATTACTTCCAAGTCTTTGAGGTTGGAAGGCCTCTGTGCCATTGCCCTAATCTTTAGCTCCCTTCATAGATTTTCTATTAGAATTAAGTCCTAGCTTTAGCTGTATCCCTGCAAAATACAGATATCCCAACCAGTCAGTGGACACATGGTAGCAGATTTAGACCTAACTTTTTCTCTCCATTATGAAGAGAGTTTAACTCGGGCAAAATGCCAACAAGAATTAGTTTAGAATTAATCAAGCAGAATAACATTATACCTCACTCAAATATTTTTTTATCAAAACTCTACCAGTTCTGATAAATAAGGTTAAAGATCTAGAGTGAAATCATAGCTGCAGAAAGTATGTAGTCTCTCTATCAATTGCTAAGAAAAATGTATTTAAGCATTTCTGAATTATCAACACCTAGTTTCTGTTTTAAAGGCCATTTCTGTTCCCTCTGTAATCAGCTCAATCAGAATACAGATGTTTCAAAGGCATATTTTAAGGAGCTGAATGAACCTTACATTCATGCTCAAGATGCCTGCAATCGTTTTACGACCAAAACTAATTTTCTTCTGTCAGCCACCAACTGTTTTATGACACATCTAAACATCAACTCTAAAGCAGAAACAGCAGCCTCTCCTCACCCCTCTCTCCTCTCTTCTTCTTTGTGCGGTCAATGTGGTCCTTCAGCTGGATGCGCAGGTGTCTCTCATTGGGAAGCTCTGTGATAAAGGGATGGGAGAGGAGTTGTTCTGTGCTGGGCCTCTGGGTGTGGCTCTTCACCAGAGTGTTTTCAATAAATGACTGGAACTTCCGTGACCTAAAATCCAACATGTATAAATCGGAGAGTGAGTAAAAACTCCTGGTTGGAGCAGCAACTCATAAACTCAGTGATATGAACCAACAAGGTAAACCTCATAATTTATACTTACCACTTCTTTGATTTGAGTCTGGGAGCTGGATTACGTGGAATGAGGAAAAGTGCTCTCATTGGGTGCATATCACACAGCGCTAAACATTGGATTAGATAAAAGAGAAAGTAAGCATGACTGGTTCCGGTAATTTGATTAAAGCTGATATAATCCTAATGCACAGCAAAAGCTAACTGGTATAAGCTACATATGCTATCAATGCTCATTTCACTAAATCACACCACTGACCCTCTGTTCACTTATTTTAAATCAAATAAAGAAAGTATGTAGACTAGTTCCATAATTCATACGTGCTTGACATGTAGTTGTACATTTAGTTTCATAGTTTTGGATATTCAACCAGTTCTGCTTTGTTTCAATGGAAAATGATTCTGCTAAGCATTTCTAACCACATTAACAAGTGACTCAGCATATGTTAGGCCATGTAAACAAGCATGATGGAACTCCTGAACTAAACTTTTGATGAATAACACTTTGAGGCAGTCACTGAAATCAGTTGTTTTCTGTAATCTTCAGCAAGTTCTCAGTAAAACTTCACCTGTTTTTTCTTTTTTTTTTTTTTTTTTGCAGTGTCCTGTCTTGCGATGTGGCAATAAGAATAATCATCTTGGTGCCAAATAGAGCCCAACAGCGTACTGTCATTATCTTTAAAACTGAAAGTTTGCTTTGAATTAACTGTTTTGTGCAGAATATCTTCTGTCATGAGAAACAGATCTTATCTCAGCTGACTGTCATGCCTGGGTCAACCCTAAACTTTACCAAAACTAAAACAAATTGTGTCTTCAATATCCACTGTGTATGTGTGCCCTGTGAGAATGACATCATAAATTAAAAAAGATAGAACAGACATCAGCCTAGAAATTTGACATCAAATTCTTTATATTACTCTTTTCTATCGATAGTTTTATGCTTTTAAACAACAATCTGTCTCTTGATTAAAAAAGCTACTGAAGCTGTAAGAAAATAACAGCAGCAGAGATGAGGGGTATTGATCAGACACTTACGTGGCGCTCCTTCAGCCATTTCTATTGCTGTGATTCCCAGAGACCATAAATCACTCTGCAATGAATCAAGCATACATACTCAATGCTTTCTTCTTCTTCTTTTTAGTTTATTGTAATCTTCACGTAAAATACACATTTAAATAAGTCATAAAAAAAAAACCAAGGTGGTGTGTTTTTTTTTTCCCACAGAGAGTGCAGTTTGAAGGATTTACCTTGCAATCATAGGTGGCTTCAGGGTTTTCATCACAGGCAATAACCTCTGGCGCCATCCAGTATGGTGTCCCAATAAAGGTGTTCCTTTTTCCCACTGTTCTGTCCATCTGGGCAGAAACTCCAAAGTCCACTACAAACACCCAAACAAACTCAATGCAAGATTCCAAATTTCTCTGAATAACACAACCAGCAATATGTCAACAAATCAAAAATAAACTGTAATAAAAATCTTTTTTCTGAGTTATTTGGGAAAAGAGATTCCCTTCTTTAGTATTTTGCATATTGAGCAGCATGGCGGCCACAAACAGATGAGTAAGATGGTGTTGAGCATAAAAGCGGAAATAAGATCCACTAAATAACACAACCATGAAACCTTATGCCCCCCCCACACACACGCACACACACCACAAAGCTGTTTTGCAAAGTAGAGGTTGAGTAGCTCACCTAGTTTGACCTCTGCATTCTCAGTCAGCAGAACGTTCTGTCCTTTGATGTCTCTGTGTATGACCTTGTGCTGATGGAGATGAGCTAGACCCTGCGGACGGAGACAGATATGAGCCACAGCCAAGCTGTGATTATTATTCAGGAATGAGCTCAGGGCCAAACAGCCAAGTGTCCTTCAATAGTCCCTAGAAGCTTCTGTGATGCCACTAAGCAGCTGACCCCGACCTCTAACCTGCCTGTGATTAGAAAGAGAACTATTGTACTAAACACTGTATTATAGACAGTGATATGTGTCAATATGTCTCAAAATAAGTAGGAATAAATGAATTTAGATCAACTCCACAAAGATGGAGAAATAGAGAATATCTGAAGGGCTCAGTCATCCTTCAACATTTCAGCCTTTTGTGATGTTACAACCTCTACAATTAGTGGGATCTTGTCATAGACAAATACAAAGTTGTACATATTTGTGAGATGAAGATCATATAAACATTTAGGCTTCATCAAGCTCCGTAGTTTCTTAACTAAAGTAAAGACTGCAGTTTGAATGGTACATTCTAATATTATACATAAATACAAAAAAGAAGGAGTCACAGTCCTGTTGGAGAGAAAACCCCTGTCTCAGTCTTAAAGTCTTTTGCAGCTTTCAAGATCTTTCTTCTCTGAATTGCCCAGAACTTATCTCCACATATAGTTCAATAATTTACAACAAATTCTGATCTTGATTAGAAAAAAAAACATTCACTCACCACCATATTTGACAGTACAGAGTGTGGATTAAGGTTAATGCACAAAGCTTTTTTTGTTTGTTTGTTTGTTTTTCTTCCACATTGCCATGTTGCAAATAATAAGATGTAAACTAAACACGAGGAGGCATATTTTTCATTCCTTGCTTCCCCGAAGACCAAATGACTAAAAATGTATTTTAAACATGTATTTTATTTGATTATATTTCATGTTTTCATGTCTTCATAAGATGCTTGTTTGTCTTTTTCACTCTATGTGCGTTTAAATATTACTCCAACCCACAATTTCCCAACTTCTAATGGTTAGAAAAAAAATCCTGACATATATTGTTGTGCCATTTTAAAATGATGTACTACTTTACTTTGGTAAAATTTGAAAAAAGTTCAAGAGATATGAATACTTTCATTCCAAGCCTACAAGAGGCAAAAGGCAGTGGTTGTTGGCAGTGGAAGCGGGATATGATAACAGTTGATGGAACATTTGTCACCAATGAAACCCAATGCACTACATATGGGGACGTGCTGATAAGACCTGTGAACAGATATAGGCGATTGTGAACAATTTCCTAAGAGTTCATGATAACGGATATGATAGAGGGCTTGACAGTGATTGATATTTTAGAACAACTATATCGCAAAAACACAGACTCTTCTCAAGAGAATGGTGCTTGTTTATCACTCAGAAAACAGCATGATGTGATTTGGATCCTGGAACTCACCCTGAGAATCTCTCTGCAAATATAAGCATTCCAGTCTTCTTTCAGCGAGTTGCCTTTGGTGTTCTTGATCAAGTCTGTCACCGAGCCAGCGCCACAGAACTCCATAACCAGCTACAAGTAAACACAAAAAATTATTTTAATTGTTTGCTCCACAAAAAAAAGCACAACAAACAATGTTCTATGTCGAATTTTAATAGATGAAATCTTTAAAGAAACTTTAGGGGAGACCAAGATCTAGAAACAAGAAATCACCTCTACTCACATATTTTATTACAAATGTAATCAAAAGAATTTCTTTTTAGTAACTTGAAACAATACTAGGGGCAAAATGACGCTATTATAAAAAGGACCTAAATATTTTCTAATAGTTTTGCAGCAACTATATCAGAAAAAGCACTATTGACGAGCAGTGTTTCATGTACAAGTACAAGAAATTTGCTTTGTTGATAATGTATTCCACATTGACATACCTAGAGTTGACATATACAGTATATACCATGTTTAATAAACAGATGCAAGTTGTATGGATATATTATGTGAACATAGACACTTATTTTGGTTTAAATGAAAGCTGAAGTTGTCAGATATTCAGCTCCATTAAGAGCCTGACTATCAGCGCTGTGGTTTGACCTGTCATAGTTTATATGTTCGCACAGGGCATTTGTGGTTTTGTCTAACAGAGCAGATACATGGGTGCTGGTTTTATGTTGTTCAAAGTGAGCAAGATAGTCACAGTTCTAGCTGCATAATTATAACACTGCAGTATCATATTTGATGATGTGTGTATAGCCGATAGATAAATAAAATGAACAGGTAGTCATAATTCTACCATTGTGTAAAGATGATTTGGTTTTATTTGAACATTGTGTACTTTTGCTAAAGGTTTCATTCAACACAGCTCAAATACTGTGTCTGAGTGGAAAAAAGCACTTGTGAACAACTTCCTTCACTGAACACTCCATGAGGGTAAAATAAACTGCAGACATAGAAATAGTGAAATTACTAATCCTAACATAAACATCCAAAACCTCATGCTTTGTAGGTGAAAGTCTGAGTAATCCTGGAATAAAGTATGTACTTTTTTCATCATCTTAAAAGTTAATTCAATTAGATGCCAAGTGAAGGAGTGACTGAAAAAAAATCTACAGCTGGACCAAGCAAAGAACAATTCATCTCTGCTCATCCCCTACCTGTTGCTGAGCAGTGAAGGTCAGCTGTTTTATGTTGGGAAATGCTTCAACTTGCAAAATAAAAACCGAGGGGTGTGTAAAAACTAAGAAAAGCATAATTTATCAAGTAAAGTCAATTTTTATTAGGGTAAGCTGTTTAGAAAAAACACAGCTGGCAAGTTACAAGCCTACATAGCCTGACTAACTACACAGCTAATATGAGACTGTTACACTTGTAATGTACAATAGGCACAGGATGTATGAGGTGCTCATGCTGGCCTATGCAACTATAGAAAAATACATTTAGGAAATAAACCAGTTTAATTCATGAAAGATTGCTCCTGTAAATGTGCAAGTAAATATACAAAAAATAGCTCAAACAATTTATGGTGGCGTTATTTCCCTGTTTCCAAAGAAAGAGGGAATTAATCAACAGGAAAAAAAGTACTTGAACATGTACCCCTTTTACTTTCTGGGATTTTATCCCTGCACTGCATCCATGGAGTCTGCTTAACCAGAGTTTAACTTGTGAGTCCTGGCTCTGCTTTAAGCCCCCCTCTTATCATCCCCCTTTTTAGAGGAGGAAAGGCAGTTGGTATGAGGCTGCAAACCCACTCTTGCCCAGTCTGTGGGCTTTTACCAAGATACAAAAGCAACACATCCACAGGTATGAACAGATGACACATTTAAAAGCCACGCTTAAACACACTTGTGAACGCTATCATGGCCACACAGCAACTGTTGATACAGGGAGAGAAATACAGAGAGGAGATTTGCCTCTTTCAAAATGAATTTATTTGTCTATGTATGCATTTGTGCTGTCATTGTAGTGTGATAAATACACTAGGATAATAGTAAAAAAAGCTACTGAAGATATCATGTTAGCATGTTGTTTATTGCATTGACAAAAGAAATAAAAACATACAAAGACTCACTTTTAATTTGTTCGGGCGGGTGATGGAAACCTGTATATTTTCCTCAGAGACTCAGAACCTTTAACTTATTCATATTTTATTTCAGTAGAAATGGAAGTGTGGGCATTGCTTTTGTTTGTTTTAAAACATCACAGGTGGGTTGCACAAATGTATATAAATACCAACAATTCCTTTCAGATATATATTAAGCATTTCCTTTACATTACAAAAATCAAATTCTTATTTATCAGATAGCTTAGGAATAAATGATTAGTAAACCGTTATATTTTGATATGACAGTAGACCAATTTATTATAGCCACTGGACAAATGGTTAGATTAAGACTTATGTTGTCCCTCCCATTATAGAGTGAGCGGGGTGGTAAGGAAGGTAAAAAATTTAAGCTCAGTGTTAGAAAACTGAAAAAAAAAATGAGTCCCTATAACCCTTCAGTGTGAGCTTGAGATTATCACGAACAATTACTCCTGTGGGGAAAGCACCTCATGTCCATTGCTGTCTGCAATGTAGGATCTATGATGATGTGGGCCTGTTTCTCTTTCCCAACAACACTAGGAAGTTAATAGTGTTCAGTTCAAAGAAAATAACACACAAGGCAGTACCCAGAATGTTCAATGGTCTCTATAGACACTCTGGATATAGCAAGGATCAAACACTAGGGATGAATAATTTATTGGAAAAAATGTAGATACTTTAAAAAAAAAGAGCTAACACAGGTAATTGCAATTTCTTATACACATACTAAAATCCAAAGGGAGAACCTTTGCACCTGCTGTTTTTAATACACCCCTAAATCTAAAGCACAAGCAAGATCACAGGAGTTGGGGTACGGGGGGGTTGCCAAGCTTAAAAACCATGGCCCAATCCCCAAAGGCCTCAAAAACATCATTCCTACTCTTTAACCCTCCATTTGCGCATTCCTGCGGAAGCTCTGCCATATATTAAGCACCGTCCCAAACCATGCACTGGGTAGGGCGAGTGGACATTAAAATGCCAGTGGGGGTAATGGCAGCCTAATGGCATTGGAAGCCACTACATTTACAAATAAGTTCCACTGGTTTGTTGCATAATTGTCACACTGACAGAAAATTACAACTTAGCAAAAAGAAAAAAAGACTTCACTAATTCCTAAAGGAAGGGTCCTCTCTGATATTGTTTTATTTGACTGTATAACTGTTTTTAAAGAGAGGGGGGGTTTTTTTAATTTAATGTCAACCAAGATAACAGCTTTTCATGTGTTTGTTTGGAAAACAATGGGACTGACCCCACATTTGAGGCAGGGCAGAGTCAGGACGGTTGCAACAGTGATCCTTTCACCTTCGAAACCTGTGCCACAGAGCTACAGCCATGCACACGGCTGTGAATGGCTATAGTTGTACTCTGTGTTGCCATACTGAAAATGACTTTTTTTTCACGTGGAAGAACGAGGATGCCCCATTCTAATTTATACCCTCCACCTTCAATCGAAGCACCCTCCACAGCTGCAAGTGTGACTTCATTGGGACTAACACTCGATAGTGAAGGGTTAGAGCATAGTGGAGGGTTTGGGATTGGGCCAATGGCTCGATTGAGATACTTCAAATCAGTACGGACATCTAAATTACAGTGGAAGCACCTCTGTGGTCACCATAATAAGTGCTATCTGAATAGTACAAGGAGGAGCTAAGGAGCTACGACCAAGAACATGGATTATTTGTTAGTAACCCGCTTAACAAGAAACAGTAGCCTCAGTAGCAGAAATGTATTAATTGCACTAAATGCTCCATATTCAACAGCAATTGCTAAGGAATGCTTTATGCAGAGCTTAACTGTCATAGTTCTGTCAGTATCATAAATGGAACTTTATCTTTTGCTTACAACAAAAGTAAAACTCTTCCAGACAATATTGTATGTCTTGTTGCATTAACCACATTAGTGGAAGGAGCTGTGTTGTTAAGAATGTAAATGGAGTGTTCACACTTCAGTAGAAGTAGTTGCATAAGATACCGGGAGTTTCTAAATCAAGCTAAAGAATTAGAACTTACAACCAATGTGATGATTGAATAACCTAAATAATTGATTAAAAACCGATAAATCTGTATGCGTTGCTGTGCTCATATAATTATTTATCAAATAATTTAGGAACAAAAAAGTTGTTTGAATTAAAGTTGGTTTATTTTGTCAATATGGATGTTGATTAAAATGCGATTAATCAATTACAGACCCTGTAATGAACTCGATCAAAACATTTTAGGCCTGTCTCAACACTATCAAAAACCTTTTTTTTCTGTATATGTTGTCTTCCTGAAATCCAATAAGTGATGACTGTTTTACTCATCGTCGTCGTCTTCCGCTTCATCCAGGACCGGGTTGCGTGGCAGCAGTCTTAGCAGAGACTCCCAGACTTCCATCTCTCCAAACACCTCCTCCAGCTCTGCTGGGGGGAGCCCAAGGCACTCCCAAGCCAACCGAGAGACATGGTCCCTCCAGCGCGTCCTGGGCCTTTCCCTGGGCCTCCTCCCAGTGTGATGTGCCTAGAACACCTTTCGAGGGAGGCATCCAGGGGACATCTGAAAAAGATGTCCGAGCCACCTTAGCTGACTCCTCTCGATGTGAAGGAGAAGCAGCTCTACTCCGAGCCTTTCCCGAATGGCCGAGGTCCTCACCCTATCTCTAAGGGAGAGCCCAGCCACCCTGCGGAGAAAGCTCATTTTAGCCGCTTCTGGGGATCTCGTTCTTTCGGTCAAGATCCTGATTTCGTGACCATAGGTGAGGGTAGACCGACCAGTAAATCTAGTAATGTAATCCAGGTCCTCCTTGAACCGCCACCTTAACATGGTGGAGGGGTTTCAGCGGCTATATTGTCAGGGGCTTAAATGCCTCTGGTAGGGTCTCCCAAAGCAAACAGCCTATGGGTGACGAGTCAGACAAAGAGCAGTAAAAAAAAAACCCCATGATCGAGGCACGTGACATCGCACGGTACGGAGCTGGGACCCCACCCTGGAGCCGGGCCTGGGATAGGGGTTCGTTGGCGAGCGCCTGGTGGTCAGGCTCTTCCTCGTGGGACCTGGCGAAGCTATCCCCCAGTGGGCTCACCTCTGGCAGGGGGAACCATGAGGGCCCGGTGCAAAGAGGATTGGGCAGCAGTGATAGAAAAAGATCTTGACAACCCGATCTACGGACACTTATGACTGTTGTCTAAGTGGTAAAAAACAATACATAACATCTAGCTTGCATGTGGCATTTCTTTTAAACACAATATAAGGCATATGATTTAAAGACCTGGTTTTTGTACTATTTTCAACTGAAGAAAGAAAAATATTCTAATCTTTTCAAGCCTGCTTGACCAAGGATGCAAAGACATCTGGATAAGTAGTGATTAAAAACACATTATCACAATCAAAAATGAAGTCCTACCCAAAGCTGATCATCGATACCAGGAGGTTGTTTCTTGATGAATACTCCAAAGTAAGTGGCAATATTCCTGTGGTTGCTGTACTTCTTTAGCATGTTGATTTCAGATTTGATCTCTTCCTCCTCATCCTGCAATAAGAGAAATACAACCAGGCTTATAACTTTGACCTTATTTTCTGTCCCCATACACACATTATAGGAAGTTGACAAAGCAAATTTAATCAAGCTGATCTTAAATTAGCCTTCGACATCTATTAGAGTTCAAAAGAAAATAAATAAATAAAACGGAATGTTGCAAAGTGCACAGCTGGGCTCTAAATTATCCACTCTAACAACATTATTCTTTAATTACTTCCACTACCAGGGGGGATTCCATCATAGTGCCAGAAGCTGTCGTTTGAAACAAGTTATGATGGTGGCTAATTAGTTAAAATGTTTATAGCATCTTTTTTACTTCATAAATTGTATAAAAAAATATTTAAAAGAAATATGTCAATTCGTTTATCTTTTGAGCAGATTTATTAAAAGTGGTCTCATCTTTTTATTAAAAGAATGCATTCTGTACATGTTGATCTAAGTTTCTGTTGGCAATATTTATAAGATGTGACAATAGTTAATTCTTGTACTTTTCATTATTTTGCCGGCAGCTGAGTGCTAACAGGAATGAGTGGGGTGTGAAGATCTCTAAAAATAGCCCAGGTTTCCTCCCGCTGTAGAGACCCGCCTGAAACCACAGTCTCCTCCTAATCATTTCAACTGATGTTACCATGGCAATGGGCTTGTCCTCGTTTAGTCTCCTCCACATCACACAAATGCATCAGCCGTGACTCATCGCTCTTAATTAGATGACATGGCTGACTTTAATATAAAAGTTGGAGATGGATTTACTAAGTGTGAAACATAGGAGTGTGTATTTCAGGGTGCACTTGTGTACATCTTACCGTAGCAACATCCATGACCTTGATGGCTGCCAACTGCCCAGTCCTAATATGGCGACCCTGGAGACAAAAAAAAATAAATAAGGTGAAGAATTAAAAATGTAAGAAAGCTGATGGGAAGATAAAGCAGAAAGAGGAGAATAAATTTGATCTGAATGATCTCCGATTTAAAATAAACCCAAGAAGTTTGCATATCTTCACTTTAGGATGGGCTGAAATTATATTAAAATAAGAGCTTAGTCTTAACTGCTATTGTAGTCTAAGTTTTTATTAAAATTGGGTTTTGTAAATACAGTATATAGATAAAGGGCTTTAAGCTGTCTATTTTTAGTGTTATTTTTAAGTTTAGAAAATGTAGTTCTTAACTTATTGTCAAGCTGTGTGACTAAGCCAGCTCATAGAATGATAGAAAAGAATTATCTTAGAGAATAGGATAACATAAAACAATAATAATACAATATAGTATGATTTAAAATAGAGTTTTGAAACTAATACTGGGTAATCATGAGTGGAATGTATGTTAAGCAGTTGACTGAATGTTCTGAACCAGCTAATATCAGCATATTGTATTTCTGTTATTTTAAAAATAACAGAATAGTAAAAAGGGTATAATGTTCAGTGTATTAATCACTAGAAAACCTCTATAAGAAGATATTGATAAAAGGGATAATAATATTGTTTTGATATTGAAACAAAGATTAAAAAATACTTTTAAACAATAATTCAGTACTAATTCAGTACTAGTACCAGTAGTCTTTTTTGCAGTAGCCAGACAGGAAAACAGGCTGAAAAAAAGTGGAGCAACAAGCATAAAGGTTCCAAAGTTGGGTATTGAGCCCTGGACAGCCACTGAGAGCCGCTCTATCCCTACATCAAGCACTGCACCAGTAGCAATTACACATAATAATTGGACAGAATTATGCAATTATTATGGGATGCTAACGAAAGTTTGGCTTTTTAATACAGTCATTTTTCACCTCACATTGCAAACTAAGCACCACTTGGCGGTTAAACACTCTGATCAACCACTCTCACACAAAGACAGAGACACACACCAAAGGCTCATAAAAACCCCAGTTTGGATTCTGTGCAAGTGAAATAGCTGGGAAGATTGACCTGGGATTTCTCATTGGCATCAGACTGACCCAATTCCACAGGCACAAGGACCCGCTTTGTTAAAAACCAACAAAAGAATTAAAGCCACTTACAAATCAGAAACTCAAACAGACAGACACCCAGAAAAAGGATTTCCAATCATTCTGTTGCTCTCACAGCCAGAGAAAAACTCTTTAAAAGTCCTAAATGTACACACAAAGAAAGCAGGAGAGATAGGGGACAGAATGACTGGTTATGTCAGAGTGCGACCAATTGGGAGAGAGAAAGTGAATGTGTCAAGTAGATGTGAGACACGGATATTATCTGACCAGGGTAAAAATTCATTTGTCTGAACCAGCTGACAACTGTCCTCCCTTCATATCTCTTCATCTCTCCTCCAGGAGCAGTAATGTCATCCAGGCTTATTAAATGATCATTTTGAAAAGGAGGATCAGTAAGAAATTAGCACAGTCTGTTCATTGTTATCTTCATTGCTGTCTTTCCCCTCTCGCTCTTAATTTATTTTCAAACTCAAAAATGAGGCTTTGGTGGCCTAAAATAGCATTTGGAAACCAGTTAATTTAACAGGATGAGTCAGTGTTACTAATCTTCATGTCACTTGCACTTTTCAACATTTTGTCCCGATATTTCTAGAAAAAAAACATCAATGTACTGTATTTTTTGCAGATATTTGGGGGGTATACAAAAAAGGCAAATAATTGTAGAGTGAAATAAAAAGTAGTAACTTAAACTGTTTTACAAAAAAAATCTGAACAGTGTGTTATTCATCTGTAATCAGACCCTTTTAGTGGTTCCCTTTAATAACGTAGTGCAACCAGCTACCTTAAAAAGTCATTCATCTAAACATAGTCGACTAGTGTGTAATTCCATGTCAGATACAAACTTCAAATAAGCCAGAGCTACAATTGATGAGATTAGTTTAAAGCCTATTTCTGTATTGGAATTGTTTTGATCAACGATTTCCGAGCTAGCCTCAACTCTTTTTTTACCCTCTATGTGGCAACAAGCCCACTAAAGGGCTAAGAAATTTAGTGTCTTACTCAAGTTAATTGTAATGCGATTAGGAATAAGTGCGTCTGTGATTTGAAAACTGTGTTTCATTAAATTCCGATTATATTGCAAATGCAATTAATTGCCAAACCCTAGGGTGAAACCATAACCCAAAACACATGAGGTTGCATTTGTAACAAAGGTGGTTCTACAAAAAAAAAAAAACAAGAAGAATCAAAAAGTCAAGAACTCTTTATCAACCTGTCATATTTTAGGTTATTCCTTTTGAAATAGGATTTAAGTAGACAATGCTAAAACATTTTCATTTTAATTCTTTTTTTGGTCAAACTTGGATCATTTCAAAACCTACTACTTAAATGCTATTAAAGCTGAAAGAAAAATCAGTACAAAAAAGAAGAACCAGCTTCCACTGATACGAAATGAAAGTGCTTTCTTGCATAGACGCAAGATTGTCCGCTATCTAGAGAAAGTCTACAAAGAGTTTTATCTACCCCCTGGAGTAACCCCAGGGTGCTGGCAAAGACCTAGAGTTAGCAATTGCTTCTTAATACATAAGTTGCTGCTCCTTACAATGAAAGTCTTACATAACAAAAATAATAATTACAGCTATAGTTAAAATCTGAAATGATCCTTTGTGCTCCTCTTGTTACATGTAGTCGTTACTGGGTGTGCCTGCCTCTGAGCAGTCCCCGTTCCTACGCCTCATTTCAAAACTTCTTGTAAATCTATCATCAGCTGGCAAGATCTATTCAATGTTCTGTCACCTTTGTCAGGCCTGCATTAAACAGTTGATTAGCTTTGCACCTTCGAATTCCGTATTTTATATGTTCCCATGCCAGTCAACCTGACTGAGAGCCTGTCTTAGTGATAGAATCCTTCCCCCTGAGTACTTCAAACAATCACATGCAAGAGATTCTGTTGACTGACTTTTGATTGTCTGTCACAATAAAACAGGTTCAGTCAGAACAAAATATTTTTTTAATACACCGATATAAGTTTGGTAACAAACAAACAAACAAAACACTCTTATAATTTCAGTTATAACAACTTGCCACACAGTCATTAGTTTGTTCTCAAAATACAAAATGAAAGACATGCAGCCATGACAATGACAATACAATGGATTTCACACTTTATGCACTCCCCATTTTTGTGTTTTCTCATAGAAAGGGCCAACTCTGATCTTTCCCATTCAGACCACTCAACATTAGATCTCACAGGCCTGCTCATCTTTTCCTCCACTCATTCGTTGACTATGTTGCTTCTCTGACCTAGATCTGCAGTTTCTCCCTCTCTCTTGCTCACTCCTCTTCCCTCTCTTGATTTGCACTCTCATTATCTAAACCCTCTTAGCTTCTCACAATCTCCTCTTTATGCCCTTTCATAAGATCTCACAACGTCTCGCCTGTGTTTTCCTCTCTCTGCTTCTCGTATTTTCCATCTTTCGTCACTTTCATGGCTCTGGGCATGGCATTAGTGGCCTGTGAAAAGCAGGTCCTATAAGAACATGATTGAGCTGAATGCTAATGCCAAACGAACAGCATTCTGCTTTGAGCTCGGCAGGCAAATATGGCATGAGCTGAGGGCTCCTTGGATGCCTCTCACTTAGCCTCTCATGCATCTAAAGCACTCTGTAAACCACAATGCACTCACGTGGACCTTAGCGTGTATGCAGAGTTAAAAAAAGAAATCCCATTGTATACTTTGGTTCAAACATCCCTTCATCTAATGCATCCTAAATAGCATTGCTCAGAATAATGTCCTCTCAAATTCTTCTGTTTAAATATTTTCTTTCATATAGCTCTTAATATTTTTACCAAGTATGACAGCAGAAGCCTCAGAGCCTTTCACAAGAAGCTATGTTTTAATTATAATGAGCCAAACCAAATGAGTTTGTTCTACATGGATATTAATGCTGCAATACATAGCAAAAACTTTCTTAAAGCTGATTTCTAAGCAGAATGCATTGATAAAGGAATAATCGCATCATATCTCTTTAGAAAAATGTGAATAATTTTCAATTGGTAATAGGATTATTATTTAGTAAAAATGTTAGCCAGACGGTAACTTTGATCTTTCAAAATAGAAGCTGTAAAATAATAAGCTGTTATAGAGATTCAAAAAATTGTACATGACTAAAAACAGTTTGAATTTCTTAACTTGGTACTAAACGGTTAAGGTACTAGCTTTCAGTGTAGGCTCAGTTTGCTACTAACTATGTTTCTGACACAGCCAGCACTGCTTCCAGTTTCACTGTAGATGCAAAGTACAGTTAGGATAGTCAATGTCTATCTTTCAGTTTTGCTATTGCTATTTTAATTTCTTCCATTTTAAATTGGGGTGCAAAAACAGGTGAACTAATGTAGAAAGGATTGGCCCTGACTAAGAACAGGGTGGTCAGAAACTCAAATCTCTCCACCATACTTGATAATAGCTGACTGACTTACAAAAAAGAGGTTTTTGCAGCAAGAAGTCAAAGTTTATGCCAAGAGAAATCTTGTAAAATCCTGAATGGCATAAATTGACCTTTACCGGGGGCCTAGGAAGACTGGACCTGATGGAGCATATGTTGCTCTGTTATATACAGGGACATTTTTAAAGACATGTTGACAAGTCTGTGGGGTGAAGCTGCACTAGATCACTACTTTCATCAAGAAAGCTGTACAGAATGCAGCAAAGTAGCTTTTTCTTTTGTTATTGAGCTTTCAACCTTGATCTGAATGATGTAAAACGCTGGATTTGGAAATCCTAGTTGCTTCTTTGAAATCCTCTAGTTAATGCTAAGGATTTATGTTAACAGTTACTAAAACTAACTGCTTATTGTTAAAACCTTAAATATGCTAAAGAGAGAGAATGTCCTCCTTTAAAAAGAAACAGAACTACTTGCAATGTTAGAAAAGCAAAAATAAACTTAGAGAGTGAAAGGCAATATTACTTCGGATATCCAGGCTGTGGTTCATTCATCCCCTCTTCTGACTCTTCTGTTGGCTTTTACTGGAGAAGGTGCAAGAATATCTCAGTATACCATCTGTATGTGGATTTTATTAAATGCAACTGCAAAGCAGGACTAAAAGCATCTAAATAATTTCTAGCCTGTTCAAAGTGCCAAGCTGTGAGAAAATCAAGCCTGCATGTTAGAGGTTAAATAAATAGCTGTGTGTGATGATTCTTTTTGGAGTTTCTGCTGTGGCTAGTTTAAATGTTGACCAAATGAAGGGAAACCTCGCATGTTCACAGTCAGTCCCCTTGGACACATCGACTATGCAGGACATTTCCTCTTGTAACCAAGCAACAGTCTCTGCTAGCCAGCTTTCACTAGGCAGGGTACTTTAAAATACGTACAAGCACTCACTAATATGCACCCTTCAACACAGATACACAAAGGAGAAAATGGTCTGGAATAAGTGGCAATTGTCTTGGTTTGTGAGTCTATGTTTAGAAGAGGGTGCAAAGTAAAGAGTGGAGGATTTTTAATTCACACCACAATTAGCAGTGTCAACATTCAAGTTTAATAGAGACCATAGACATATGTTATAAAATGAATAGGTAAAGAAATAAATAGTAGAATTAAATTCACCAACTACTCTTACTACTCCAATCATCATCTAATCTTTTAGATTGGGGGATTTTGATTTAAGATTATCTTAATTCAAACAAAAAGTTTTATTCTAAAAAGAAATAGGGTTAGCCAATCTCCATCACGCTAATCTTCAGCTCCCTGCAATGATCCCTAAGTTGAGACTCTTGACTACTCAAACACAATATCACTTCCAGAGAGAGGAACGTGTTGGTGTAATAAAACAAATATTTTGATCCTGTGTTGAACAGCTTTGAGAGCTGGCTGTCTAATAGGAAAGTTTTCCTAATAGTAGCAGATACAGTCCAAGAAGTGTTTCCATCATTCACTTATTGCATACGTTGCTTCGCAATTTCATACTGAAAAGAGAAGTTATTACTAAATGTCTTGGAAAGTGCAGGAAACAATTGATTTTATTTTTGCATAAATAAAAACATGCAGCATCAGGTAAAACAAATTTCATTAAGTTTTTTAATAGTTATTAATACTTACGTTATATCAGTTTACTCTTATTGTGCAAACATAGTTGAGAACTGATTCTAGAGATCACTTAATGCTGTACAATGCCAATGTAAGGAAAACTGCAAAGAACACATGACACATAAACATACACAAAAGAGAAAATAGTCTTCAGTGTTCTAATGGCCGTCAGAGGTAGGCTAGTAAATTGGTTTTGGTTTTAAAATTAGGCCAATATTAGCCATTATTTTAATATCAATAATAAACATCTGTTGGTCATTCAGGGAATGAGAGAATGAGACATTTAGCAGATCAGGCTGAACAGACTACACCAAAGGTCACTGTTTTATCTTTTTAAGCTCTCAACCTCTGGATTTGGACATTTTAACTGCCTTTTATATAAGACTGAGACCTAAGGTAAGGGCATACATCTCCTTAGATAATACAAACAGAGACTACTTATCTTGTAATGCCACAGTAATAGCTAAATTGATTCTAAAGCTAATTTAAAATATCAACTTTAATAATTAAATCCCTTTTTTAAATATGAGTCAAATATTTATTTACAGTGACCACTCTTTCACACAGCATGATGTCATATCTTGACACCTGAATGTAAATATTGGAGTTTGGTTGGACTTTGATCAATGCACAGCTATACCTGTGTATTGTTGGGATAATGGTTTGAGGCTAATTTCCCACCTGTTAAAATCACTCAGAGCAAATAAAGCTAATATAATCTGCATTAAGGAATCAATCTGGATCGATCTGGATCATCACCCTGATCATTTCTGAAATATGTATCACACTATTGCCTCATACTAAATAACATCTGCAATGAAAAAAATTATCCATACCTCCAATAGTTATTGTTTTGTTTATTATGTACTCTTATTTGGATAATAGCAATATTTGTAGCGTTTAACCAGTTACAATCAAAGACTCTAGTACTATTATGTAAATAATTTATTGGGACCATATTTAAAATATTTGTGACCCACTAAAACAGGGAACAAAAGATTATTTTAATGCAAGCCCTCTAAAAATGGAGCAGGTTGGCTGAATGTGCTGGGTCACCCAGTAATCCCAATCCGTGCCTTTCTTTGTTAATCTAGAGCCCAGTTCACAAAAAGCAGAAATTGACTTAAAGAACTTCCTAAAACTGGTGTTTTAGACCCCAGTAATCAAACTAGGAATGCACCTAATGAACATTTTGACTGGTATTGATATATGATAACCAGCATTTACCAATTTTGTATCCTACATACAACATGAAAACAAATCGACCACAGTGCTAAAATTCCCTCTCTGCTTCAAATCAAATCCACCAATCCTTTGCTATATCCCTATCACTGTCACATAAACAAACATTACATGACCAATCTGCTTTCCCCCGCTCTCCTCGAAAAAATAAAGAAACTGGATGGAAATAAACACAGATTTTTAATTTTAGCCCAGTTTTATTTATTGAACTGATACCGATGTGTTTTAAAACAACCAACAATGGTCGATACCAAACACACTGCTGATATATTGTTCATCCTTAACTCAAGCTAACACCTTGGTCTTTTTTTATATTCCCAAAGAGCACTGGTGAAGGTGCTGGGACATATGTTTCTCAACAAAAGCCACTGTTATGGCTAAAAAACAACACAGAACTCTAAAAAAGTATGCGGACAATACTCCTAAACACACCTCATTGGACTTAAAACACCTGCTGTGATTTAGCATTTGTGCGTGCCTACACACACCAATGCAAACAAGCAAATCTTAACAGAAAAAAGTGCATGTGTGCTGTTGTGAAATCAGTGAAGCAGTAAATAAAAGAGGCAAAGGCCTCGATTCCAATCTACTTCAGCACTACTGAGAAAATATAGAAGCTCCCTGCGGCTGCTCTAGCAATGAAAGATGAGGGGGGAGGAAGAGAGGGACATAAACTTAGATAAAAGAAGATGTAGGAGGACTGTTTTAACAACTGGGGTAATATGCAGCAGGAGACACAAAAAAAAGTGCCAAAGACTGAACTGAATGAAAACATTTAGAATGTCTAGAATTGACTTTAGGATGTTGAGCAGTGCAATCCGGCCAATCATTAACCCACTGGTGGAAAAAAAAGTAGCTAATAAACAAGCACATGGATAAATGTGTAGAAGTAGATTAATCTGGATTCAGAAAGAAAAAATTTTTCCAAAAAAAAAACAAAAACAAAAAAATCAGTAATGCACATAAAATTGCTGAAGCTATGACAAAACAGTGAATAACACAAACGCACTTTACTCTAATCATGTGACCAATCAAAGACTGAGATAACTGACTCATATAAGAAACTAGATCTTCACCAGAATAATAACTGGACTGGAGTAACAATACTGATGATCATTACAGAAACGATCAGGGCAGACGCTGCTTTCCGACAAGACTGATACATTTTGTAGTGCAGCTCCTTAAGACTTTTCAAAGATGTCGCAACATCAGCAATCTTCTATTTTGCAGTTATGTTGGAACAACAGTTTACCCCAGAGTGGAGGTGGTTGGATAAGCTCATTAGCTGTGTCCAACGATGCCCCCTTGACCCAATGCTGGTTGTGGGAGAGAGATGAACTCAAGCACAGTCTAATATCTCTTTTGAACCTTTGCCTTTCCCTCATGCATGAAATTGTTGCAAAACAGATGGAGCTTTTTAAGTGACAGTGTCCTGCATCCTTGATGCACAAAGAAGCAATATTGCAAATTCTTTCTACCTGCAGCTGTTGGAGCAAAATCATCCCTACCACCAATGAAAACTCAAATTCAGCAAGTTGCTTACATAAAGTTGCTGACAGTTACCTTTACAGTTTTTAGATTTCTTGTAGATATACTGTTGTTTTTATGCTCAAATATATTTAAATCTGAGTATGAAATTTTAAATAGCAGTACAGTATTAATTTCTAATGGGGTATATTTGATCTTACTAAACAGTCTGATTTTCTTATTTTCCCCACTTAAGTAAAAAATAGAATTTTATAATATCAAATCCTTAAGCAAAGATTTTTGCCACTGAATAAAACGTCTAAGGATGTAAGCTTGCTAAATGTTGAGTGTGTATAACCATACTGTGAATGTAAGATCTGAAAATAGCAAAACCAAACTACCACTAACAGGATCCCCTGTTAGTGGACTGTGTGCAAAGCTGATTTGTAACGGGTATTTGAGTGTTATCCAGATTAGAGGAATCATACATGTATGAACCGATCACTATAAACTGCTTTTTAGTTGAATGTCTTTAAAGCCAAGAAAACAGCTGCAAAACCTTGTGCCTAAATATGAACTGTACTTGATACTGTATATACAGTTTTCTATGTATGGAGGAATTTGGAGGGTTATTAGTATTCATACCACTGATAGATTCACATAGATTTTCTTTCACCAATAAGTTTGATTCTGCTCAAAAATAACTTAGAGTTCCAGTAACATTTGTCAAAGTTATATGTGGTAGAGATATGCCAATACGTGCATGTGATCATTGATTTAATAGTGCATTCAGCAGTGCTTGCTGCTTTTTTAAATACTTCATTTTGTTTAAATTGAAACTGCGCTAACAGTTGTTATCACTGTAACATTTTTAACATGTAACAAGAGAAAAACAAAGTCTAAAGAATCGTCCCAAAGAAATTGGCAGCACATGTCAGGGATTGGTTAGCCTGTTAACTATCCTGTCTTGGTGCTTCCATATTTGCAACCTCATATTTCCACAATAAGAGTACTGTCCGCCACTACAGCAGTTTTATATGGAAGACTAGACCCTCTTAACGGTTAAAGAACAGCAGCTGATTTTATTTTTTTCAGACCATTTTAGTTATTTTGGTGCTCAACTCGACTTGTGCCCTCATTTAGTGCAAAGCTTTAAACCGTCATTTGTTCTTAACAGTTTCCTCGACTGATATTGTTCCTTGCTGCAGTTCCAATTTGTCATAAACTATAATACAACTGTAACGATGATTCACTCTACTTTTTTCTCTGGAATTAAAATTTTGCAAAAAAATACATGCTATTTGCTAAGGGGACCAAGAGTCTCATCTGCTTAGAAAAGAGACAAATGGCTAATTCAGACATTATAAACAGATGATCCCTCATTCCTCCACTGGATTACTGACTCTGTCTGCTAGCATTGGGTCTGGCCACACGTTTGTCCATCTCTTACGTTAAATAAAACTGCCAGCAAACTCTCAAAGGGGAGCAGTGAACGTGACGTTAAGAATTACAGTGGAATTCAACAGAGACAAAGTAGGAGAGTCATGGTTTCCTTGCATAAGGGAGTGCTGCATGAGGAGGAGGAGGTGGGGTGTTGCAGCAAAGAGGCAGGTTCAGCACAACGCTATCACGCTCCGACACTTCTAGAGGTCACATGAACGGCCAAACTGATTTACTGTGCATGCTGAAGGTAAGGAAGTGATAGGAGAAAGAAGATGAACAAGGTTGTAGAGCCTGGAAATCCTGACTGGAGTAAGCATTTCAGATTAAAAGCAAAAACAAGAGACAGAGGAGGCTAAACATTTAGATGACTGGGGAATAACAGAGATTAAACTCTGCAGAATGTTACTGAATAATCAAATCAAATTGAAATAATCTTCCCAGTTAGAAAGAAAAATACCATGAGGTAAAATATGAAATATCAGTATTTTTGCTAATTATGATAGGATTACAATTAACATACTGTATTATTTTCCGAATGCTTTTTATTTTGCACAACACCACTACTATTCTTTGGCTTCGTATAGCATTTTCAATATACATCAAATGTGGACTTTAAGGATAGCAAAAGCCCAAATCAAGATATTATTGGCTTTCAGGGTGCAAATCTAACATTCTACCAAATATCACATTAACACAGTACTTTTCGTCTGTGATATTTCACCAATCAAAATTATGATTATTGCAATTTAACCTATTTTGCAGCTCTAACAAAAAAGAGAGATAAAGATTGCTGTTGGTTCAAGGCATGGCTAACTGACTCTGGTCTGGGTGGCAGGCATCTGGGTAAGTGGAGCAAGTTGCCTTGGGGAACACAGCATGGATGTGGGTTAATGAAAGCACAGCCAGGTATAAGTGTTGTGAATATATCCAAGAATGTGTGCGGAACGAGCCCATATGCTGTTTCCATGATAATGAGTGAAATCCAACTCATTTAGGGTTGACGTTTCATTCATATGGACCCCAGAGATTGAAGTGTGCTCATGTGAAGGAAAACAATGAATACAAAGCAATGACAATGATACCCTGCAAACAGCTCCAAGCTGTATTGTTAAAGGCAACAAATGGAATTACAGTATATTTAAATGAGCACAAATCATAACCCTCATAAACTGCAGGCTGCACAGCTAAAACCCTATGAAAATATGTTTCTAATAATTAATAACAGTGTAACCATTATTAACCATCCTAGCACTTTAAGTGGAGAATTGTTTAAAAAAACGGACTTTGAGAGTTGGGACATGATAACTGAGACAGATTGCAGATTGAGTTGGGGTTCTAAACAGTGACCTTCCAGTTGTAGGATAAACACGTACATCCTACACTAGTGTTGCCCCAGGTTGATCCAAAAAGAAAACTGTTAAAGGCTGAAAACTTGAGAGTGAAGCAAGGTTTCTTCTTCCAACAGGGTTTCAACCAAACACCTACAAATGGAGCTCCAAAAAAGTGGTTTAGATTAAATCACTGGAAAGACCCTGTGAAATATAGCAACTAAATTAAGACTTTCGAGTGACTTTAATGTTCAGACAAATAGATTTTATATTTCTAAGCTTGAGTTATTTTGCAGTAAAAAGTGAAAAAAAAATAACAGATTGCAAGTGTTTAAAGCAGTCAAAGACATACCCCATAAGATTTGGGGTTGTGACTGAAGTCAAAGCAAGACAATGTTGATTTAAAATTACTACTGTACATGCAATACACAACATTTTCAGATTTTTATCTGTAAAACAAATCATTGCCTTCAAATACTATTTTACATTCACATTATTTCATATTGCTCTGTACACTGAATACATTGAAATTCACACCAAAATCTTTAAAAAAAAAAGCATGAACACTCTTGCAAGACCATCTATGTAATCACATTTCTTTACAAAGAAAACGTATCTCAATCAAAATTAAAAAGATTAAAAGGAGACAACCAAGCTGGCTTTTTAAATTTCTATTTTAATTCCAGCCATACGTTCCATCATAGTTCTATGATGTGCATAGATTGTGTGTGTGTTTGTGTCTGTGTGTACAGGAGGTAGCTATGGCAGGGATAGAAAGAGAAAAACAGCCCATGGTACTTTGCAGAGCGATTTCGAGCAGATAAAGAAGATAAAAAACAACTTTGAAGGTTTTTTTTAGAATACAAAACGGGGAATAGACGGAATAAGAGAAACAAGATCATAGGAAAAATGCACAGCCCTTTAAAAAAACAAAAGGATATTGCGATAGCAAAAACAATACATAGACTTACAGTCGCAGTACCAAAAAAACAATACAGTACAGGTCTCCAAGAACCCTTTTGCTGATGTATGAGTCTGCGTGTTTCTTTCCTTTTTTTTTAATGGTGAAAATTTAAAGAGGATGTGCAGCGCTTTGCCTGAGGAGAACCACTGTCAGTAGTTCTTCAGGAGGAAGGAAACGGCTGGCTCTCCCTCTCTCTATTTATTTGTGATGCTTCTTTTTTTGCATGGAGACGGCACAGTCATTCACAGAGAGGATGCTAATATGTAAAGACAGCACAGACACAAACAATGACAGAAGGCAGACCTTCCAGAGTTTGTGCATATTAGTGTGGATGCCTTTGCACCTGCTTGAACTGTACAGGGCACAGGATTTGAGGTGGTGGGAGATGGCTCTGTACAGTGACCTGGAAAGGCTGTCATGTCCATCACAAAATAGCAGAAATAAACAGGACACAGAACAGAGCACACATACACACTCAGCGTAGAGCAGTTTAGAGTGGCCATTTAACCTCCGATGCATGGCTTTGGATGGTCGGTGAAAGCTGATACACCCAAAGGGAAACCATGCACACACAGGGAGAAGATGCAAAGTCCAGACACAAAGTCCTCAACTGGATATGAGCTAAGAATCTTGCTGCAAGGCAACAGTGTTAACAACTGTCATGCCTTGCATCCCCATAGTGTTGCTGTTATACAATAGGAAAGTCCCCATCCAAGTAATGTTATTTGGTCTCAAATCAGATATTAGCTATAAATTATTCTTTGGGGAGCAACATAGCATAGTGGTACAGCAGATGTATCATATACAGTGTTTACAGTTCTCACGGATGTTGGCAGTAGAATTCGATGAAAGCCACAAAAGCCTTTAAAATACTTAATTATTATTTATTTATGTTGCATAGTTATTGTAAAATTAAGAATTTTAAAAGTATTATACCATGATCTATGGGAATTATTGATTCTGATTGGCAGCAGGGTGTCTATTTAATAGTGTCATAGGACACCTACAAAAAGTTATGGTCTGAGTGTTCTGAATTACTGTGCTGCCTCCCTTTGAGTGATACTTTGCATCACTTAACAAAATGTTAAGCTGCAACCAACCAAGCTGCAGGTTCTGTGGCCAGAGCTGGTTACCATTGTAAAATGTCATAAGAGTTAATAAATAGTCCACTCTGTCCTTTCTTGTGAGAATTTAATGGAAAAAAGAAAAGAAACATTATTTACCTTTTTCAAAAGTGACCATGGTATAAGAAAGGTAATGTGTTCATAATCAGAAATTAATGGCCGACAAAGAGGCGTGAACCATCCTTTGCTTCAAGTCGAATGGTTATATCAGAAAAGTCTGCTAAGAATTACAGACACTTTGAAGGGCATTATATCTTACCTTCTCTGCCTGATTTTGTTTTAGATTTCTATTTTAGTTACTTAGAATTTAATCAAGTAGTATATTTCTACTATAGTATACTATATTTTATTTCCTTCTTCTTGTTTATTTATGTACGTAGTATTTTAGTTTGCTTAAGAAGCAATAACAAATGTGCATTTCCTCTTTAAAACATACAACTTACTGAGTTCTGGTCCCGGTAAATTGTTTTGTTTATCAACTTCTTCTGCCTCTCACGGTTTTCCCTTTATGGTTTCACCAATTGTAATCACATTAAAAGCAAGAGAAAAACAGCATTGGCTGCTGCAGCTTCCTGTCTGGCGGGGTCTTTTGACTAATCCTTTGAACTATTTGTGAAGGGGAAAGCTGAATAGGAGGACAGATGCACACTAGTAGACGTGTATTAGCTTAGATTTTTAATTGCTCTGTATAAAAGCATTGTCAACGTAAGCATAATGTGAGATATTGAGGACTATAGCTGTAATTGCTAATTCACACAGCATCAGATTGACCTACTCTTAGAAGTCTACAATTTAAATATCTGCAACTGTCAAGACAAAACTAATATTGTAAAATCTAAAATTACATAGTGAAGTAAACAGGAAGTAATCCCAATATGCCTATAGACCAAATAAAGTTGGTTATTTTACTGCAATATAAATGGCCTATATAATTTTTGAACTTTTAACTATGTAATACCACTAGTCCTTCATCAGAATTATTTCTAAAGTAGTATTTCATTTGATTCATGCATGTTTAAATAATTTCTTGTCAATTCTCCTCCCTGAACGGTAGCCCCTCCCTGTCCTGGAAAATAATATGCCTTTACAGGCAAATGTTAGATTGTGACAACCCACCCCCCTCCAGGAAGTACCTACCAGTAAATAACCCAGCCATTTTCTCAGCTCAGCAAGAGTGTTAATCTATGCATAATGCTGTTTAGCAGTTGCACAGTGACAGCAACTGTTCTTTTATTAGCTAATGTCAAAGTTTATAATCAACAATCAGCCTGTACTCTAAATAACAGGAATACCTATATTATGCATGCTCACTCAATAACTGTGAAAACCTCTGAGCTAAGGACAAGTTCCTCCCACGCACTATCAAATATTCAGAGGTATCAGAAAGAGAAGCAGCAAAAAACCGAAGCATGAAGATATAAAGTAAGAGAGCAAACTAAAAGGACAAATGTTGTCAAATGAAAAGGTGAAATACTGATAGGGGAGTGATGGACGGGCATGTGGAGAGAGTGACAACTGAGAAAATGCTAAAGGAAGGAACTGAGTAAGTGGGAGATGAGGAAGAGGTAAAGTGGAGAGATAAAGTGTTTTAATTATTCAGCAATATCCATGTTCTCTATTTATGGTCCTTTTAAGGCTGCCAGCAGAAGCTATATATAAGCATACATACATAGACAAAGTTTTGTCCCCTTTGCTCTAGATCATTTGGAAAGGAAGGAAGTGTGATAAAAATGTGCCCAAACAATGATAGGGTTATACAACAATAAGAGAGGCTGAAAATGGATATGGATGAACAGGAAGAGGGAGACGAATAAGGAAACATGACTAACATAGATTTATAAAATGAAAGAGGGACATAGAGTCAACCCAAAATGACCATTCCTATGTAGCTGCAAACTGATCTTACTACAGCTACTTTTACTGACTGAATATGTTACAAAAACAACTTCCTAATGCATTTTCCACACTGAAACACTGTTCAATGTGTATACATAGTAAGGGGAAAAACACAGCAGCAGATACATATCAAGTAACTAGACAGGGTAATAGAGGGCTGATAAATCTGTTATCTCTTGCTACCAGCTTCACAGAGGTGCAGTGAGACTGCACATTACAGGCTAAACATAAGCAGCAAGATTAAATGCACTGCTGACCATTAGAGTGATATGTAAGGACAAAAAGCATGCTTGGGTGACCCTGCATATCTAAAACAAACCTATTTTCAGGAATTGTGCCTTGATTTAATTTGCAGTTAGTTTAAATTAAATGTCAAAAATGCCAACCTCTTATGGGTTGACTGTAACCTTTTCATTAAATTCTGCTTGCTAATTTAAATGTCAGTAAGGTGTAAGGTGACAGAAAATGCTCTGATTAAAATGTCAGCATATGTAAATGAATAAAAAAGCATTTTGGACCAAAAAAAAAAATATGTATAGTCATCAGTTTTAGGAATCTTACAAAGACATTGAATGTAATAGAAAAGGAACTTTGCACAGTTTTAAAGTTGTGATAATTATAGGCAAATTTGTGTAAGTCAAAATGCTTCTTAATTACAGAAAAATATTAGAGCCAGACTCCCACTATCATTTAGCAGGGTTTGTCCGTGTTATTAATGTGTTTTTATGTATTGGTCAGATTATTATGACCACTTGAAACTAAATGTCTTTTGAGAAACATTTATTTAGTATGTTCAGACTGACATTACAACTCTACTGTAGTATTGGAATGCCATAGTTTGCAGCCTGGCTGACAGCATTTTACATTTCTGGACCTCTTGGAAATATCCAGTTTCGGTATGTTTTACTATAATTTCTATGCTCCTTAGAACTTTGTCCTATGTCATAATTTAGAACAGCAAGCATCTCTATCTAACGTTACCTTGATTTTTTCAAGTCCTTTCCTCTTATAAAAATATTTAAATATACAAAACTGAAAACGCAACAAAAATGTAAAAATCACCTGGCATTAAGCTATATGTGGCTCTTCAAAACATATCAGAAACCTTATGCATGAGGGCCAAGCTACTTAATTTAACATTGTTGTTGTTCAAATGCAACATATGTTAACTTAAAAGTTATCTTTACAGGTTTAAACTAAAATTTACTACAGCTAATCTTCTTTAGGTACCTTTATTCTGCCTTTTCTCTTCATCTACTTTAACCTACCCTGTCGCCAACAAAATTTGGGGAGTGAACAACCAATTTTCATGTCAACAAATCCTTGGATCCTTAGTTGTGTGTGTGTCTGAAACTCCCCCACATGGGCAAAAACATGTATCGGTACTACAATAATTTTTGTTCACATTTTTGCATCACTTTGTATTGGTCAAGCTTGCAGTTGTGATGTGACACAATATGGACCTGATCAAGGATTGTGAACATTTTTTCAAGGTACAGTTGATATAAGATTATGCTGCTAAACTGACTCCAGCCATCTTGTCTACAAACCTTTGCAGTCAAAGTTAATTTTATTTACAGCACACTGACAAGAGCCCAAGAACAACAAGGGAATACTTCACCTTCTGAGCTATCTAATCTATGATATACATGTTCTTCATTTTGACTTAAATATGAGACAGCCAAAGAAAAAAATCGTCCACCATAATCCACCAGTTTGAAGGACATTGTACTTCACGCCAGAGAACCTTTAAATAGCCGCTCAAGTCAGTGACTACTTGTCTGAGTGTGTTCTGTTCAAATTCCAACAGTTTTTAGGGTTTTTTACATCTTCAAAAGGTACATTTTCAAGGCTTTTTTTGTTGTATTAGCTTGAGCTTAACTTCACAGGGCAGATTTTTCTCTAAGATCACATTCATTATACACTAGTTCTGCAACCAGCAAACTTCCTATGCCGAGTACGTACTTTTAAGACATCAGAATGGGGTTACTTTAAGGAAGAAAAAAATTATAAAATCTATTCTTGTTTTACACATTTGTTCTTTCACTGGTGTTTACCTCAATTCTGAGTAGGAACACTGGAATAGTTTCCAGACAATTTTGCAAATAAAACGCATAAAAGAGAACCACAGGTAGCTCGATTGGCAAGATTTAAGCACTAGAACCACCCATATTTCCTACCTGGGCTTGCCATAAAACAGAAACACCAACTACGCATCTGCCAAGAATAAAATCACCAGTAAAACCTGTTAGCCATGTAATCATGCCTCTACCTGCAGTTCAACCTACAACTTCATGATTATTACAAACAACCCTAGAAGGAAGAAGTCTTTTTATTAGGCCTAAGCAGTAAGCATGATCTAAAGCATGACAGATGAAAAGGTGGTTTGCAGAGAGTTAATGTGGTACCTCACCCACTAGTGTACAAGTTTTGGCTTAATGCATGCTATGTTGAATTTGTATGTATAATTACTGTGCTGCAATCAAATTATCTTAAAACTGGCCTTTTTTGTGTCAGTTTTACTAATTGTTTCACTGTTTAGTGGAATTGCAATGACCCTCTGTAAAATCTCTGCTTTACTATGTAAAAATAAGCATGCTTTCCTAAATTTAGTGATTTTTGTGAAGTTCAGAATATTTTTGAACGGCTTTTTTCCATAACAATTGTATATTTTTGAAAAGCAACATACCTAAAGTGATGGCTTTTAATTTGAAAATAACATCTAAATACTGACAAATGCTTGAAACAAATTCAAATGTAATTTGCTTTGTTCTTTTTGTTTTATTAGTTAAACTGACAGATATTAAAAGCTCTTTGCCAACCATAATGAGCCTTTCAGCAGGAGTAGATATTTTTATGTCACCGATTAAGGATAAAAGAGAAAATATTGTGCTTTTAGCAGTCCTAAGAGGACAAATTTCTACACTATACCTAACACCTACATTGTGAAGCGTGGTGTGGATTAGACAATCATCCAGAAACCGAATAGGTAACTAGATTAGCTAAAGGCAATTTGTGTCGCTCCGATGTGAAATACTGAATGAACTCTACGAGATAAATAGGCTTTTACCTGGAAAAGATACCCTCAATAAATGGCTACACATCGCTCTGTTGTTTTTAATGTCTGTACTTCCTATCTGTTGCAAACAAGCACGCACACTTGAGTGAGCAGAATAATTTCTAGAAGTGTGAAGATAAATGTCTGACCCTTGTCTGACTCTACATTTGGTCCAGTCAGATGTGAGAACAGCTCCTTTTCATGAGCACCTGACCTTGACTCTCTGGTCTATTAAGCACAGCCTCATACATACGTACACTGCATCCTCAAGGGGGCTGACCTGTATCAATGACAGGCATCTATTTAAAAAGAACATGTTTATAACAGCAAGGGGGGCATGAAATGGACTTGTGTCACCTCCTACAGCAAAGCAGAAAAAGTCAGCAAGACTGACAGGCTGTGGTGGGGGAAGAGGAACTAAAGACAGTAACACAGACACTGATAGATGCGGAAAACAGCTGAGTCCATCTGACTAAAACGTTGCTCAAACAACATTGATGTCACAACCATAGAGCAAATTAAAAATAAGCTTCACTTTTGCTTCTTTTTCTTTCTAAAGATCTTCCAAAAAGTAACAAGATATAAAAAAGTGACAGGTGTAGATGTAAACAAAAACAGACTACCTAATTTTCTTTAAAATAGCCATTTCTCTGAAGTTTGATTGTATATCTATTATAATGTCCTGTACTAAGATTGCTAACATTTCTGCTTCTTTATTCCAGCATGAAGATAAAAGCTAGTAAAAAGTAAAACCCTTTTGTTTTCTGGAGCATCTTACCTTGTACACCTGCCCGTAGGTGCCATTTCCCACCAGCTCAACCAGGTCAAAGATTCCAGAAGGATCCTGTAAATGCAAAGGAAACAGAGCACAATGATTTGCATCTTTTTAAGATTTAGTATAAGAATTTCTAAGTGTATAAGAGATCTGTTTTTTTTATTTAAAAAAGACGTGCAGGTCTGACTCATCCGGCAATGCGGATCAAACTCCTGCTCCGCTTTTACAGAGAACGAATGGCCCATAGTAAATGGACCCCGACTCCATACTCCTGAAGTGTTCCCCACAGGCCACTACGAGGGACACCGCTGAAAGCCTTCAGGTCCACAAAATACACGTGGACCGCTTGGACAAACTCCGAAGCATCCTCAAGAACCCTGCAGAGAGTATAGAGCTCCACTGTTCCACAGCCAGGATGAAAACCACAATGCTCCTCCTAGAGTCAGGGTCTGACAATCAGCCGGACTCTCCTCTCCAGGACCCTGGAAAAGGCCCTCCCAGTGAGGCTTAGAAGCGTGATCCCTCTATAATATGTGGACCTCATCCACCCCCAAAGTCTTGCCACCATGGAGTTTTTTGACCATCTTGGTGTTTTCAGCCTGGGTGATGGAGGAACCCATCCCTGAGCACCCCATCTCTTCTTCTACCATGGAGGGCGTGTCAGTCAGATTGAAGAGATCCTCAAACTATTCCTTTCACTGTCCAACAAATCTGAATCATGACCAAAAGAACGAAATCCCAGATTCAAGGGGATGAAATGAGCTTTCTGCACACGGTTGCAGGACACTCCCTTAAAAATAGGGGGAGGAGCTCGGTCATTCGGGAGAGGCTTGGAGTAGAGCCACTGCTCCTCCACATTGAAAAGCGACAGCTGAGATGGCTCGGATTCTTTTTTGGATACCCCCTGGACACCTCCCTCGGGAGGTGTTTTTCAGGCTACCCCCAGCAGAGTTGGAGGTGATATCTGAGGAAAGGGAAGTCTGGAAGTCTATGCTGAAACTGCTGACATCGTGACCAAGCTAAAGCGGAAGAAGAAGCGTATGATGACAACAATGTCGTCTTCACATATATTTTTTTTCTTATTCAAGAAAACTGCTTTGATGATACATTTGACTGAAGTTGCTGATAAAACACAAGACAGGTAATATTTCGGTGTTTGTTTTTACTTTTATATTATTACTGCGCCAAAATAAATTAAGAACTTGGATTTTAAGCCAGTTGGGACATAATTTTATGGCATTAAATGTTTATACACTGGACACAAATGATGTAACCCCAAATGCTAAAGGTCACACAGTGATGGAAGCATGGATGAGGAAGAGAGGTAAGGAAACAGGAATAAATGACAACTGAAATCCTTAATGCAGTATTTATCTATATAATCCTGCTTGGGTCAAAACTCCCAGTTGTTACATTAGAAACTGCAACCAGTAGTACAGAAATAAAGCAACAAAGAAGCATCTTCGCGAATCCAAGATAAACTGAAATTCGATGGAAGATATCCACTATGTCAATTTGCATAACACAATTCCACCTCCTCAGTCTACATTTCCCTTTAATTAGCTTATCTTCACTGGTTTTATTATGGTTTTATAAACAACAAGCAGAATTTACATTTGATTAGTTTCTGTTTAACTATGCCTGGTAAATGACAGACATAGCTTTTTATACTAACCTGCAACAAATGCCTGGTTCTTACTAAGAAGGGAGCCCACAATGGTGGCCCACCTTTAATGGTTTTGGGTTCACTCAATATACCTCTCCTCCGAGTGTTCCCTGCTTTTCAAATACATTGCAGGGTTGTTTTAGGCAGGCATCCAGACTAGCTTATAATTCAAACCCATAGACACTAGGTAGCCGCCACAGAATTGAAAGAACCTCGGACAGAACATAAAACCTACTGACCCCTACAAACTCACACACACCCACACACACACACACCCTGCTTCTCCACTGCGTGTTGCTACGGTACTCCAACAATAGCTGGCATTTACCCTCTCCTTTCTTCCCTACTTTGCTTTCATTCCATTGCTCTGGCTTCAGTTTTCCAACCAGCTGATGTCCATCTATGTCTCTCTCTTGCTCCCTCCTATATCTACATAGCTCTCTTTCACTCCTGACAGAATCCAGGACAAGTTCTTCCTGCCAACACTCTTTCTACTTCAATAGAAAACATGCTCAGAAACAGTCACATTGTTGTTTTTACGCTGCTACTGTTTTTTTCTCCATTTTCTTAACATGTTAAATATAGGGTACTTTCATACAGCAGGCATCACTGCTCAATTTCATTTTTTTTTCTTGAATTACGATCTCTGTTGCATGGTTATTCCTACTACTAACTAAGTGTGACGACTATTATTAATAGAGGATATCACTGCCAATAGAAGAGTTTTATTATGCCTCGTTGAAGGAAAACACTCACACACACAAAAAAAAACATAAGAGTGGATGTTGGTTTCTCTGTGATAATTGAAACATTGAGCAATGTGAGCCGACCGTGTCATGGCCACTTCACAAAAATAAGACAAGAAAAAACAGTGCACATATTTACAACAGCCTTTAGCGGAGCAGTCAGAGAACACTGGTGCAGAGAAGTCTTTATGGGTATGTAGTGGGAGCCAGGGAAATAACATAAAAGTCGGATAAAACAAAGTATGACCGTTTGGATGGCAGATCATTTAAAACTATTGGATACATATACAATTTAGCACAATATATGCAAGTCGCTCAAATCATTTTTTATGAGGTGAAAAGGTTGGAAATGGTCCAGTTATACTACCGTGAAAAAGTCATTGGCATATGTATAAAATTGGGTCACATTTGTCCTCTCTGTTAATGTATTGGATGCGTAATGCTTTAAAATTGAATAAAACTTTGGAAGCATCACAAAAAACTGGTTATGCATTCTTTGACAGTTTAGTCAATGTTAGAAGGGCCTTATTGGTAAATGATTCATATAATATTTTAAATTTTCCAATTATATAATGTCATGATAAAGTATTCATTGACTGATATCAATCTTCTTTTTAGTTTTTAGATCTCTTTAGAAGGCTAATTCTTTGGTAACATTAACTACACTCTCTCACATCAGTATTTTATTAGCTAAACTAGATAAAAGTTCTTATGGGACCAAAATTTAACAAAAATAAAATCAATTAATTGTATCTTGTAATATTTGCCACTCAGGAAATGTGATTTGACCAAAAATCTAAATTGGAATTTCTTCAAGCAGAACTGTGATTGTATTTCAATTTTCCTCTGCACTGCTTGCAAACATTTTGCTCTGCCACATCATTGATTTCATGGAATATAATGTTGAGAGTCCACTAACACCGTACTTCACCATTTTATTAAAGTGGTTTAACTAAAAATTACAAATCAGTAGTTTGTAAAAAAACATTTTAACTCATTCTTCAAACCTGTGAATGTCTCTTAATTGCTTCCTGTTGCCACTATATTCATCACCTTATTAAATAAAATTCCAAAAAATAATAGGTTGAAACTGAATTAAAGTATTATTTTTGTACAGTTCAGAAATCAAACATGGACCCAAATGTATTTTAAAACTTTTTTTTGTTAGATTTTAGGTTTTAAAAATGCTTTTATGTTTACAAGTATTTTAAACTATAGTGTAAAAAGAGAGAAATGTCAACATTCAGCACCAGTGAGGCCTGCTCTGCTTTGTGAGGCAATGATCCCAACATCAACATTGAGGAAGAAAGAGCATTTGAATTACTGTATGAAATATACTTTTCATTTTATTATCAAAACATTAACCTTGAATAAAGCTATCCCATTAAGCAGCCTCACACTAATCTTCACCATTAATCTTAGTAACAAATTA
The DNA here is from genome assembly GCA_034780135.1 of Jordanella pulchra. NCBI lineage: Eukaryota > Metazoa > Chordata > Actinopteri > Cyprinodontiformes > Cyprinodontidae > Jordanella > Jordanella pulchra. The sequence continues at coordinate 12,755 of JAUZNJ010091512.1, read as the reverse complement.
AGCACTGAAAAAAGCTACAATATTAACAACTACATATCATCTGACTAAATTATAACTTTGTTTAATTTCAAATTAGTGCTTAAAGCCAGCAGCAGCTTTAAATATATGAGCCCCAGAAGGCAGTCTTACTTTCAGCATCAGTGCTTACATTTGTTTGTTTTTTTTTTTTTTTTAATTGTACTGGAATGGATTAAATTTTCCAGTAGCATTTTTTATAGTGGGTGTTATTGATTACGTCACTGAGTTGTCATTGAAGACTAAGACTTTTCAGTGTGAAAATTGAGACTGAATTAAAAGAAATACAGCTAGAATGAGGGATTTTAGGTACCATTGACTGGTAAGAAAATGGATAAGATGCAGCATCTAACTTTAAACTACTACTTCAAAGAAAATCGGATTGGCCTCCTTTTCTTTAAGGCAATTACAACAGAGAGGCAAAACCTTTGCCTGTTGTGTGACAAAATTATTTGGAAATGTTGTAAGTCTTTTGGAAACCTCTGACTTAACCTGACAGTCCACAATGTCTAGAGAAAACTGAATGCCATTTATAATGTTAAGAAACCTTAACCACACTTATATATCTGCACTGCTGCTTTTAGCATTAATTTGTAATGACTATGAAGAAAATAAAATGTATAAATATTTTTTTTAAATAGTTAATTATAGTTTTCAAGAAAAATACCACTTTATCTTACACCCTTTTAGATTTAGCTCTCTGAACTCATATTTGGCCAAAGGTCTCAACATAAAATGCCTTTTTTAACTTATGATATTAAGTGGAGCCTTTTTAACCACCACTTTGGGTATTCAAGTATGCAATCCAGATTATTCTTGTGAATTAAAGTTTGTAGGTAGTTGTGTGTTCCAGCCAATGCCAACTGAGGATGCTTCATTGGAGGGAAAGTGAGAAGCTTCAGCCATCTGTAGAAATTACAATGTTAACAACTATTTTTAAGAATAATGCTAAACTAAATAGAGAATATAACTTAACACTCTCCAGAACAACTCTCTTGCCAATATAAAAAAAGTTTATCATAGTCTATTCTTAATGCTGTCACATGTCTCTTACTTATTCACTTATTTTTTTCATCAGCCCTTCTCCTTTTTTTGTTTTTTTCTACTTCACATTTGTGGCTTGCCTGCTGGCATAGCAAGCAACTTTCTCCATAAAGCAGATAAAAGCCTCATAGTCAAGGGGGGTTGAATCATAAAAGAAAGCATAACTTCGTATTTACCCACCAGGTTAAAGATATTTCCATGTTTTATTTTTATTAGACACACCTTTGGACACTTGCTCTATCTCCCTATTTTTTCCTTTCTCTATCCGATGCTCCCTTCTTCTCTGTCTCTGCATGTTTGTTACTGTGGGTCTCAGCAGACCTGTCAACCTGTCAGCTGTTTCTGAACACAGCCCTGTGGATATTTTCCTCTCCTCTCTCTTCTTCCTGTTCAGGCCCCCCACCCCTCCCCCACCTTGTTGTTGTGTGCTACAAACATCGACCCCAATGCACTTTTCCTCGCTCACATCAAAAAGCTCATTCTCTCACTTTCTGTCTCAAACATATCCTCTCACAGTCTGGGTCATTCATACTCTTAAAACCAGGAACCTACACTCATATTCATCTACACTGTGCCCAAAACACGCTCCTACACTAGAGGGGGATGCTATGGGTTCAGTGTTCTCACAAGAAAGAGTGGGCACAAAATGTAAAGTCGCTCAAAGATTGCTGCCGGAAACCAGGGTTCTGCAATCTGTTTCTCTTGCCATAACCCTTTATCTGACACAGCTTGACTTTGTTTTTCTCCCCTCAATTCCTTTGCCTCTCCAAGTTTGTGTGTTAGTTTGCATGTAGATTTGGCAGCTGTTTGAATCAGTTCTCAGAGCTGTCTGCAGATTTTTGAAAGGAATTCCCAGGACACCTTATGCACTTTAGTTTTTTCTTGTTTTTTTTTCTGTTGTTATATTGAACAACATTTGGACTGGGTCAGAATAAAACTAAAACAGAAAGAAAAAATATTGCCAAGAGTGCTTTAAATGTATACACAGGAGCAACATTAACACATGATGAACACCTCCTCTATAGGACGAGCAACAAAGCATTCTTGCTGCTCCACTTCATGTATGTCTTGAGGCCTACTGTTAAAAATATAGCACAGTATCATCCATATTTTATAGGCCACTTGCAGAATGAGCTCCTAACATGTGCCATTTTTTTATAGTTTGTTTTTGACTCTTTCATGTAAAGCTGCCTATGGCTGCAACAATTATACCCTCTTCCTCTTTTTTTAGGGTATTTGTCTCCCTGCCGATTGTCTGCAAGGGTCACATGAGTGCCACATGAACTTGTTGGTGGCCAATGAATCATAGTGTGAGTCAGGACAGGCTGTCAAAAAAACCTGTTGGACATTAAATTTACCGTTGCATGTGAATTAACGCTAAAATGGAGGAAAGGTAATAAGCAACACATTTGAAACCTAACATGGAAATACTTATCAGTTTTGTTTCAATGGTAAAATAAAATTTAACAAAACCACAATAGAAAAAAAAACTTCCCTAAAAAGCATGTGTTGCAACATTTAAATTATGGGCATGGCTTATTTCATATGACTTATATTCTTATAATAAACACACAATGTATTACACAAAGTCTTGACAGATCACAGGTCCTCGACTAACTCATAAAGAAAAAATGTCAGTGGTTTCTTAGATGAAATCTATCTCACAAGGAGAAAGAAAGTTTAATGCAATGATGTCTCAGCACATAGCCCTGATCATTTATCAAAAGCAAAAGCCCATGTGGCACTTCAGTTATGTCTAGACAAGCCTTATTGGTGATCAACAGTCAGAACCTAAAAAAAATCCATCCTTTCTGAACTGGATGTTGTCTCTGAGTATTGCAGCATCCGTACATAACCTATACTTTAGTTAGCTGCAGTTGTCTTTTATAACAAAAGACTCATATTAAACTTAGAGGGGGAAAAAAACTTATTGTCAATAACCACATTTTAATTAACTTAACAGGTCCATTGTTCTCTTGGCTGTAAGTAGATTCAATTTAATCCTAGTAACTTTGTTTAAATTTTTAAAATTCTCAAAATATGATATCTCAAATAAATGATATGATATCTATATATCTCAAGTAACATTGCAAGACTAAATGGTTTATATCTGGATGAATCTAAGCAAATCAGCCTAATTAAAAAACACACAAAATCTAATTATTTACGTCATAATTTTGTTCCACTTTCAATAAAACTGTCATAATTATAAAAGTATTTTTGTAATTTAAAGATAAAGCGGTGTGTTACAAAAATTTATGATGGACTTGATTGATTTTAATGGGAATTAATTATTAAAAGCCTTGGGAGTCTGAATGCTGTTAGTGATTAGTTTATATGATTAGTTTATATGATTAATAACATAAAATAACAAAGAAACACTTTCACACCATGGTCCTTACATATTTGCAATGGATGGTATGGTGCATTTCACAACTGGAATTATACGTATGCAGTAAAAGCACAAAAATAAAGGATAGAGTTTCTTCTAACATTCTTCCTTAGCTTTTCAGTTACATGGAGACAGAAACAAACCAAACTAATTAAATAACTCCTTCTGTCTGCTGTAAAAGCTATCAAGATACTGAGTAACTTTTGTATCGGATCTTTGAGGAGGTAAGTTTTGTGCTAACATTTGTTGGAATATCAAACTGAATCATATAACAGAAAAGTAAAATGAGTCAGAAGGAAACATAAAATAAATGCAGACAAAGTAAGCACATCCCTCAAGGTAGAAGCAGTAGCAGTGTAAAGCTGCAGGGCCAGATGAACACTAAGAGACACAACATTTAGACCACCTGCTTCCCCTTGATCAACTTGTTGTCTGAGTATAAGAGCCACAGACCCATCTTGCAGTTACAGACACAAATATTGACAACGCATACTTTAGGTCTTGTAAGCAGTGAAACAGAGGCCTTGAAAAAGGCATTTCTTCCCTAACTTGTCCCCCAGATGTTTAGTTGAGTTGTATCAGGAGGCCTCGTCAACCTTCAATTTATCGCCAATAAATTATTACATAATAATTCAGTGGATATTTTTTTGTGTACCGAAAATATGTGGTAGATTTCACTTTGCTTAGTAAACAAAAAAAATTGGCTGTTTGGAAATGTTTATGAAGACCACCACAGTAAAACCCTAAAGGTGCATTCAGACCGTGCATGGTGCCTGCAACCCCTGCTGGGAGTTCATCGCTTTGCATTTTGGATGTGGTGTTCAAACCCCCGACCGTGTTATCAAATTGAGGAAGCTTCAGTTGCGAGAAAGTGACATCCCGACCACATGAAAAGTCTTAGTTAGTAACTTAGGTTAGTGCTACCTTAGTGCAGGTTTGTGTGTTGAACTGATCATTTATAAAAATGAAAACAATAAATAAATGTAAAGATATAATTTGTACTACTTTTGTTTCAGTGGTATTAAAGATAATTTTTTAGGTCACCTAGAGGTCAACCATCCACCCCATTAAGCTCTGAATTGCGAAGGTAAAACTATCGTTAAAGTACAGTGCGGATTTAATGCCAGCAGATGTCTGTGCTGCACTCGTTTTAGAATATAAAGTTATGCATAACATAATATGACATTCCTGTGCTGGCAATGAATATAACTGTGGGAATGTTTACCTTATTTAGTGGCTATAATGATTGTATCACAGTATTCAATAGTTCATCAGCCTCCCTGCCGTTACCCCTGACTACTCCATCAAATTTCCTGTCAAAGTGTCGTAACTTCACGGGCTGCTGCTAAATTGTTCTCAACGCACAACTTTTGGGGGTACCATTAATTTTCCAAAAAGCCCAGAAAGAACTGAAATAAAGAGTCCACTTTGGTTCGTCCAGAACTACGTCCAGATGGCAGTCGGATTTTGCGGTACTTCATGTAAATCTACCTTTTCTACTATGAGAAAAGCTTCACCTCAGCTGCACTTCTTTAACCCGCTTCACAACTAAAACCACTCCCTGATTGGTTGCTGCGACACAAATTAAAATTTTTTTTAGCACTCATCTTTCTGCTCTCTCCATGCAGTGCCACAGTGCCACACCTCAGTTCCATTGAGAAGCACCAGGTGAGAGCGTAGCAGTAAAAGCCGTCACTGCGTGGGATTCACCTCTGGCTGCTTTACTGCCATTTCCCCAGGGGTTTGCATACGGGTACTATGTAAGCCCACCGCCCTCGCCACGGACACTGTGGTCGGTCTGAATGTACGTTAAAACTGCAGCTATAAGCTATAAACAACTCCTTTTTCGTTATGTTAAATGTTCTATTTAGAATGAAATAATGATAATTTGCTTTTTAAAAAGGTTTTTGAGTTATTGTTATTCAGGGGTATCATACCATTACAATCCAATAGCAGCTCCCCCATTGTATGTGTTTCTAAATTATCCACAAATGAGCAGAGTACAGTTCATTTCTATAGAAAAAGCAAATTTTAGAAAATGAAGTGGATTGAATTAGGGACAGTAAGAGGATGATAGGAGTCATGCTGGGCTCCGGTACGCCTCACAAAAAAAAAATCACTTCCACTTGATAAGAAGATGCAGTTGTAGCCTAAATCCCTCCACACCCAATCCAGACATATACTTTACATTAACAGGAATATCATTTAAATCACAGATTTAGAGCAGGCTTTTTGTATTTTCCTGCAATACAAAACAACCTATACACTTTCAAATTTATCCATCTCTTTTGTTATTAGCTTGTTTTGTTCTTTTGAGGTCTTTTTTAAAAATGTATGACTGTTTTTTTTATATAATTTTTCTAAGCATAAACTATATTTTATTGCCAGGTAAAAAAAAATCCATTAAAACATTTGCACATTTTATTCTTGTAGAGGACTCAATGCAACTTTATCAGAGGCTTGAGAGGAAAAAAATTAGGTCAGCTAGAAGCAGGCAGGCAGTGTGGGAGGGAGGGTGGGAAGAGAGAGGGGCATTTTCAGTGACAAACTGCCATACAGTATATAGACTATTCATGAATCCGCTGTGTGAAAGCCCTGGGCACTGCCGTGGCCCTGTTACTATGGCGTCTGTGGTTAGGGGCCAAGGAATGTGCCCTTACTGGGCAACAAAGAGAGGGTAGGGAGAGGCTCTGAAGAGGGGGATTTGCCTTGGACTACTTTAGTCACTGGTCACATCAACACCTTTACCCTGAGACCAGGCTAAACCTTTCTCTTTCTCTACTCTTAATCTTTTTTTACTTACTTCTACTTTATTCTTGTTTAAAAGTGCCTTTCGTGTTTTTTCTTGCATTAAAAAGATGAATTTGTCTGTATTTTAGGAAAATTTCATGTTACTGACCAACACAACTGGAGGAATAATTTAAAAGTGGAAGGAAATTGTTACATAGTAAGAGTGACGTTAAGGGTTTTGATAATGACTAAGTAGACTGTACTGTGTTTTTTATTCTAATATCAAACCAGCTGTTCTCTAAAGGCCTCACGGGTTCTTGAAGAACACCACATTGCATCAACAGATGTGACCGAAATGTATTTTTAATTTTCTGGCCTACATGCAAAATAGACATATTTTGATACCCTTAAAAAAATCTTCTGTTTAGCAGTTACTTGTTTTTTAAAAGTCATCTAATAAGCAACCTTGTGCAGAGTAATCCAATTTCAGCTGTAACTGGGATGAATTCAAAACAGATACATAGAAGTGCGCACCACACTTTTAGAAACTTATTTTAAAAAGAATTATATCTTATATTTATATTATATTTTAAAATGATTGCTTCCACCACAGTTCTCTCACCTGAACCCCTCTGCAGCAGATTACTCCACCGCCAGTTTGTCTGCACGTGCGTGTGGAGTATTTTGAACTTCCTGCTGGTTCACCATCTGTTGCTCTCTTCAGCTGATAGGATGAGCCAGTGCCTTGAACGCCTGTGACCTAACCATGCTAGTGTCCTGATACATAAAAACTACTGTCTGTACAAACCAATTAAAGAAAGAAACCAACGTGTCCTGACCTTGTGTCTTCTAGCTGTCGATGTGAGTCACAGTATGATGGGTAGGAGCCTGGCCTCTCCCGCTCAAGCTAAACCTGCTGCATCTATAACAGTGACTGCTGGGGTTTCATTTGAGACAGCAGCAAAGGGACAGAGAGGAAGAGATAGCTGACAAAGAAAAAAAGGTGCAGAGGATGCAAAACATGAAATGAAATACTTCTCTAACCATTGAACTTGCCATTGAGGTTCTGTCACATTGAGCCATTCTGTGTTTACTTCGGGTGATGATCAAGTATACACACTTACATCCCAATGCTCCATCATCAGCACCATAAACTAGAGCAATAATCACAATCCAAAACACCCCCACCCCCTCTGCGTCAGACACAGCTGACCTACTTCCTGTCTAGCCGGCGCAGCGGTTGACTCTGCACTCATCTCGGTCTTTCTGTCTGTGTCTGTTTTGCTATCTGCTGTAAGAACATCCTGTATGGTGGGACTTGTTCGAACATGTAGGGAATTTGTTTGTAATAACTTTAAGGTTGTTCATCTCACTTTTTTTGATTACTTAAGTTTTTAAAACATGGAAAAAAGAAAACATGGAAAAAACAAAAGATAACATTTCCAGACTAATAGCAAAACACATTTGGAACAAAAAGAATACAGAAAAGTTAACTTGGAAATCCAACAGTGCTGGTCTGCTTCTCTTTAACCCAAATGTTTGCTCTATGTTGCTGGGATAGAAAGTTGAGACGTTGTAACTGATAAATGGGGGTAAAAGTGTGACTCAGAATCCTGTTAACCTAAAAAGCCAAATTAGCTTTCAAAGGCAGCCATTATGAACAACAAAATCATCTCAATATATTTGACTGAACCTCCTACTTAAGATATCAAAAGAAATGCTTGGATGATGCAATATATTTAATATCCCTATTAAATTTACTGGGTTGTGTTAATGACTTTAGTCACACATTAGAACAAATTCACTGGCTTTAAACAATTTCAGGTTTTCACCCACTAACCTGCACACATACGAAGACAAATATCTATTGTATGTATTCTGTATTTAACCTAATTTCAGCTGTTTCCCAATAAAAAACACCTTTAGTCATAAAAAGAAAAGGTTGTGGGGTTTTTTCAAAAGTTTTTTTGTTATCTGATTATCTTAATCAGTTAAACTAAAACTTCATTGCAGGTCCAGTAATGCTTAGTTCTTAGAGCTAAGATCCTGAATTATTCTTTTTAACTCACCCTTTGATACAATGTTTGTGTCTTGTGGATCTTTTTTCCATCATCTGTGAAATGCAAACGTCTTTAGGCACTGGCCTATTGTGTAGTCACTCTAATGTTGAAGGGAGGGACTGACTGTCTCCCGGGCAATGTCAGGTTGACAGCTTTCCTAATGACTGCTTAGACTATTGCTGTCTAGTTAATTTTGGACTTTTGCTATTTTAACTTGCCAAATTTAGTTAACTTTGCCAAAGGCTTGATCAGTCAGTTTAAAAAGAGGATTGAATTAGTAAAACAATTTAGATTGGGTTTCCTTATAAGCAGGCTCTTTATCTATTTGACTGTGACCAGAAATAGAATATAATCCTGCAATGAGATAATTCTAGAGCAGCAACTAAAGATTATTTTTCTAATCAATTAATCTGTCGATTATTTTTTCAATTAATAGCAAATGGTTCCTTAAAGAATATTTTTTTTACAGAATTTAAACCACTAAAACTTTTCCACTTGAGGGGTTCTTGATATAGCACTTTCACAGAAAAAGTTTTTTTTCAACCTTAAATGCAAAAATACTTCTTCTTTTTTACAAGTTTGGTATAATTACTGCTCTAAGTGGGTTTCTCCTTCAACTGAAGGCATGTTTTAAAGTTTCTATACTCTAGGTAACAATTAATAGACTTCTAAATTAGTTGGCGAATATTTCAATAATCGATTAATTGTTTCAGGCCATGATCATTCAGGTGTAGTAACAACCAGCTACATTAACACTAACATGTAGTGAAACACCTAAATAAAATACTGTAGGTCTGTAGGTTTAACAATACTCTATGAAAATAATATTTTTGAGTTTTTTTTTTATTTCCACAAAGGTTTAGAGAAACATTTAAGCCTCACTGAGTTTCTCATGCTGAGCTTTGCATCCACCAGTCATGCAGAAGCATGACAAACCTCATTATAGACATCACATATGGTACCTAATGATCACATAAATGGATAAGTCTTTTGTTTGCATATTTTGTTAAATGAACATTTACATCTAGTCATTTGTGCATGCATGTCCTTGGAATCCCCCAAAAACAGCAGAAGAAAAACAACCTGACATCATGCCTGTAAAAGAAGGAGACATGTATGCAGTGTCTCGCATTACGTGGACACTTCCCCCCTTCTTCATCTCTCATATCCTCTATCTTTCTTGGTGAACAATTACATTTTGCCTGCATTTTCAAAGTTATAAACCACTGTTTGTTTGCTTTTTTTGTTTTTATAATACAATTCGTTTGTAAATATTGCTCTTTTTATTTACCAACTGGACTGAAAGAAGAAGTGATCAATTAAGCGCATATAAGTTGATATAAATTGGAGGAAAACAAATAGAAAACTCAACTTCTCCAATTAGATAAAGGCACGTAAACTGACAGAGTCACGAAGAATTTCTATTAATGGCATAAAAATGGCCACACAGTCACAATCCATTGCATTGGAAACCGGCTTACTGCATCCAGACACCGGTCACTGTTCTGTGATAAAAAGCAGGACGTTTAGTGGTTTAGTTTCTAAGAGTTCCAGTTTCAAGCATTTTTCCCCACATCTACTGACTCCAACACTTGTAAATCTACATAAAACACATAAAAACATAAAGGGCTTATAAATTATTATATGCACAGATTTTACTGAGGTTAAAGTGACCACGGGTAGGCTGACACACAAGACGCTATCCAACAAAAACTTGCATTGGAATAGTAAGTGAGAGGTGTAGATGTATTTATCAAAAGCCTCTGGAGATCCAGCTGGGAGTGCTGGAAAGAGTTTACTATTTTTAAAGAATTACAGCAGGCTGGTGGGTATAATGCAAAAAAAAAAAAAAACGCCGATCACTATAAATCACAACTGAAGCCTCTGTTCTGAATCATAAAACCTGTTTGTTATCAATAAAGACGAGGTGTCAAACCAGCGAGGTTTGTGGCAAAGCATCTCCCCTCCCAAACACAGGTATACGCCTCAACCTCTCCGCTCTGCGAAACTGCCGGTTGTTATCACTGAAGCTGGACGATCAGGTGCAAGGAATCACGTCTCAGGAAAGATTGTGGATATCATCTCACCTTCAAAGCCGACAGGTCGATTTCAAACTGACTCTGAGCTGGAGAGTCACACGCCATGATGGATAAAACAAGAAGAAGCCACTCTTAGTTTATCAGATATCCAGGAACGGGCTCTGCTGTCACGACCGCCCGTGTGGTCTTCCTTTTAGCCTCCCCTCCTATTTCACTCTGATCTCCGGTGAGATCACAGAATCACAACAGCCCTTCTCTGTCTCAGAGGAGCTTTGGTTTCGGTGCGCACGGCTAGAGCGCAAAGGCGCGGAGGACGGAGAACGAGAACAGTCCCATGTCTGTGAGGATGTGAGAAGGTGCACAGAGGATAGTGAAATGCTGCGTAGGATGGATTGCTTCAGTTGCTATTGCTGCTGCTGCTGTGACAGCAAGACGGATAATATTCAAGGGGAGGGTATGCCGGAGCGAAGCGCACTGCCTCCCCCTGGAAACCACGCCTGTTACCGGGCGGGGTTTGCTTACAGAGGCAGCACTTACAAGGCTTCTTTCCTCACAATTTCCTCCAAGCCTTCTGTCAAATAGCAGTTCTGTTTTTTATTCAAGACAAATGTGTGGCGCCATCTCTCTGCAGAGGCTCTCTCGAATGCCTCCCCCCTCCCAGCCAGAGGGTAAAAAAAAGAAAATAAAAAATACAGTAGTACCCACAGGGTAGGGGTTCCCCTGTTGCGTAAAAGAAAGCAAGCATTAAATTGAGGAAATGCAGCATTTCAAAATATATTAATTAAAATCTCCTTTAAATCAAGTAACTACCCCCTTGCAAGGTTCCAGTATTTTAACTGTAGCAGTATTATTATGTAAAATTAACATTTATATTAATTAACTTTCCAAAAGGGTTGTTTCTACCACATCCTACTGAATAAAAGGCCGGACCTTTGACATACTGCTGGCACACTTTTCCCCTTATGATTTCTCTGTTGGTTAGAGAAATATATAACTATTCTTTGGACTGGGTGACGCAGACATTAATCCTGATGAAAACATTTTGTTTATTGTTTCGAGTTTATGCTACTATGATCTACAGTTGAGCTAAATTATAAAACAGTCTGTAAGATGATTTTTCTTTGAATGAGATTTAAGGACAGACTGACCAACTCAAATTACCGCACTATGTTTGCATGTTGCTGAGGCACAAAGGTACATAGGCCCAAGCAGCCTCTTACTTAATTAGAAAAAAGTATTTTCTAAATGTTGTCGTCCAGTGATCACTTCTTTTCTAACGTATTCAGAAGCTCTATAATTTAGGCTGTGGCTAGCATTTTTCATTTGAAAGTCCATTTGTGGATGAAACATTGCTCTAAATTATTTAAACAAATGTTCCTCTGGGTTAACTGTCCACTGGTCTGACAAAGTTGTCACATTCATGAAGTTTCCCAGGAACTCTGATTCCAATAATGTGGATCCTACTCATCCTGACACTCCTCATACTTTAAGTGGTTTTAACGGTATTTGCCCAAGATAACACCTCTAAAATCAACCTAGCCAAACTAAGGTCAACTTATAATTATTTACCTTCAGCTGGTTCTTTTTTCTCCACAGATTTTTCACCAAAGTGTCTGATGGTTCATACTAATCTCACATGTTCCTTGAGTTACAACTTTCCTAAATACAGTTAGCAACCAGATGTCCTTATGAACTAAAGTTAGCATGAGATTTCAGGCATACGCTTCAGCTAGTGGTCGAACACTAGTAGTTTAAGTGGTTAATTGGCAGATTCAAATCAAACGAGAATATTTGAAAATAATTTTCCACCTGAGAAAATTTTAATCATTCTAAGACATGTTTTCAGAAGTTCATCTGTTGAAAGGAAATTGAGCATTTGCCCTAATATTTTTTAAACTTCCAAGGTGATGAATGATTTATGTTTTTTTTTTTTAAGTGATCAGCCTCATTATTTGTTTGTTTTTTTTTTCCTTCAGGTATGTGATGGCCGCATGTGCAACCACACAACAAATGGTCTGGTAATTCTTTCATTAAATCAATCTTAAACTGTACTGCATTTCATTTTTTTACTTTGATTTGGCATTGGTTAACTATTGGGGTGCACCCCTTTAGTTGACTCATTTTGTCATTTCTTGCTTGTTTGATTTTTTTGTACAGTAATATATTTTTCATTTGAGTCGCCAGTTCCTGGGATGCTGTCATGAGTGAGGCTAGTAAAGGAAAGGAGACCCCAGCTGCAAAGGATCTCCTCATTAGCATGGAGGCCTAGTTGGACTCTTCCACTTACTTTTAAAAGGGGTGTAGGAAGGGTTTAGTGTGGCAAGGTGCACACTACAGAGGGCCCCGGGCGGGATTTGATCCCAAGACTCCCGGGTGAAAGTCACACACGCTGACCAGACAGCCAAAGGGATATCCCCTTGGCCAAGTAGCCAAGGCGCATGATCTATTGGAGGCATTGTGACAGGACCCCACACT
>JAUZNJ010091501.1:0-22429 GCA_034780135.1 Jordanella pulchra | reverse complement strand
TCCCTTCCTGGATCTTTCGGAACCACTCCAGGTACCATCCGAATCTGAACCATTGATATTCCTCATCAGTCTCCCTGGCTAACCGAACCTTCTGTTACAGAAGATCTGTAAATCCCTTTGGACCCGAACCGGAACCAGAACCAGAACCCGAAACCTGTTTAGTCTGTTATCTGTGTTTATTCCTAAATAAACAGTTGAACTTTTTCCCAGTATCCGTGTGGTGTTCTGCATGTGGGTTAGAGCACTTAAACCCATCATGACAGTAAGGCGCTAACAGGCAATATCAATTAAAATAAATTGTGTAATATCTGAAACCAATACCGAACTAAAATATATTTAATAAGGTTGAAAAAAATTGTAATGAAGGATGAAATGTAAAACTGCAGGATTCTGGGAGATCACAACACCCAAGAGCAAACAGCCCATTTCCTCAAACCCATAAGTGTTTCAACCTCTAAACAGAAGACACATATGGGATGCATTTTATAAAAAAAAAAAACAAAATAGCAGTTTATCATACCCTTTCTGTTTGAGAGGCAGTTTTAAAATATTACTATTTGTAAAAGTAACCATTTGTTGCAGAGTATCAGTACTTAATAAACAATCGTATCTGTTCATTAAGCAGTTTCAGTTCTCTGTGGTCTTGAAAAATATCATTTTGTAATCCCAGTACTAGATATCATGATGAGCAGGTTCCTCAAACTAGAGTGTTTTTGTTTGGTTTCAGATACAGTGCACTCCTACTTGGGCCCTGTCATCAGGATTCCTATACTGATCAATACGTCATGTGGTTCTCTGGAAAAACTTGAAAATATAGACTTTATAAATATTACTCATGCATTTGTCATGACAAGACATTTGACAATTGACAAGATATTAAATGTCACTCTGAGAAATAAAGTCTGTGTTTGGTCTGATGTATCTGAGTTGGGTTTGTATACATTTCACAAGCGAGTGTTCCAGACTATGTCGTGATATACAACAATATTTTAATGTTTTTTTGTTTTGTGGGGTATTTTTGTGGCAGAAACTGGACAACAAAACATTACCTTGGAAAAAAATAGTCTCATATTTTGGTCGACTTTCATTAGTGTGTTAAAGTACCATTCAATGTGTTTTGTTGTCAGTCATCAATTCAAAGAAAATATTTTCGTAATTAAATCTATCTAAAAAAAAAACACAAAAAAAAATATTATTGTTATTAAATACTAAACAATTGCCATTACACTTTTCTGGAGCATCTTTCTTTATTTTTAACATTTTCATATTTATGTTATTATCAAATAGATGCTAAAAAATCCTAAGTTAAGTTGATGGGATTTTTTTTTTGGTTATCTTTTCATTTCCAATGGAAAAAAAGCGATCCAAACAAGCTGGTCTTTATGGTAAAAGCAACTGCCTTTTAATTAGATGTAGATAATGGCACATCTTAATTTCATTTGCTATTAGATGGACTGATAGGTGTGCAACCCTACTGTATTTAAGGTCAAAACCCTCTTCTTCAACATTTTTTGATTTCCGAGTTTGACGTTCTCTTTACTCAGGAGTGAAGACTATTATCACAAAATCGGTATAATCAGATAAAAGGAGAGAAATGAGGAAAGGGTGCCTTTTGTTTTACTTTAGTTTGAATCTGCTTTACCTACAAACTCACTAAATTATACTTACATTTGTTTATTACTGTCTGCTTCATTTCTATTTCCTATAACTCTACTTAAAATGCCTAAACAAGTATACTTTGTGCCCAAGCATCTCCCATTCCTGTGATCTTTATTTTTCCACAATTAACCATCTTGCTTAAATAATTACATTATTGCTTTTTAAGTGTAAAACACATTAAATAATTCACATAAAGTGGGATTTTAATGTAGTTTACTGTCCCTATTTAAGGTTCTATTAATAATACCCCTAGTTTAATTTGTTTTGCTATTTCTAGCCAGTTTAGACATGGATTTGGCTGGCATGGATTGGGCTGCCTCTGTCTCTGGGTGCAGCCAATTGCTCTTTGCACAGGTCCCTTATGGTTCCCCCTACAGATGGTGGGCCCACTGGGGGATGGTTGCATTCAGACTGGGCCCGGCCGGGAACCCAACCACCAGGCATTAGTCAACCGAAACCAAACCCCAGGCCTGGCTTCAGGGTGGGGTCCTGGGTTCCCTGTACTGGGTGATGTCAAGGGTCTTAATTCTTTTAGTCTTCATGGGTCTTTTTTAACCACTCCTTGTCTGATGCATCACTCAGAGCCTGTCTGGCTTGGAAGACCCGACCAGAGGCATTTAAGCCCCTGAAAACATAGACCCTTGGATGATTAGAGCAATAAAATCCTCCACCACATTAAGGTGGCAGTTCAAGGAGGCGATTTTTTAAAACATGCATGTGACTGATCCTTGGGAATCTCCAACCAGTTTGCACTTCTGTTTACCAACCTGCTGAAGAAAAATCATCTGACTGTTAATTGAATTGTGAGAACAAGGAAAATATGAATAATGAATCAATGAAACAGTTAAAGATACATTTAAATAAATGGCATTTTGTGCTTCTTTGTGCACTATTTACAATCCTCCATTCCTCTATCGAACAACTCACCAAAAGCAAAATGTTTTACTTTCTTTTCCACAGCTACCTAAACAGGCAGCTATCAATAGAGCCAATAAACTTCAGTATCGAAATTTCGAAATGCTCTTATAAAATAACAACCTCAGCTTGTGGCTTAGTACCATTTATAATAAAGAACAAAAGTCTTGAAAATATTTTCTATCCAAACTCTTGTCTGATGCAACTTAAAATAAAGATGTAAAATCAACACAAACTTTGCTACTATATTAACAAGATAGAGTGATGTGAAAGGGGATGTCACTCACATTTTCTGAACTACATAAAGCAGGTGAAAGCAGAGCACCAAGGACAGAGTTAAAGGTTTATTTAGATATTGCCTAATTTCCAAAAGGGATCTGGCATTTTTGGAGTTTCCATTGTTTCCACTCCACTTGCAACCACCTCACCACACAGGCTTCAGTTGACAAGGCAGCGTAGCATGGCTATAGTAAAAACAACACTTCCTGATTAGTTTATATCAGTCTTTTTGATTTGTTGAACAAACTGGCTTAACTGAGATTAAATAATAAGTACACACTAAATTAACTTTTGTTTTGCAAATCAACCTTATAAGTTGATATAAGTTGTATAAGTTATAATGTGTGCCTGAGTGGGTGAGAAACTGAATGTAGTGCAAAGTGATGTGTAATCCCTTGTTTTGAAAAAGTGTTATAAAAGTTCAGGACATTTACCATGAAATGGGGATAAAGGATGCATCTGATTAGAAAAAAAACATCCCTGTGTTAGACTCTTTATGAAACTAATGCAAAACAGATAGCAAAAAGGGAAGCCCTGTGAGCACCGACAAGCAGCAACATGAGCAGGTGAATGCAAGCAGAGACGTTTGCCCTCAGGACAGCATAACAACAAAGGAAACACACTCATTCTATATTTATCTCTAAGCCTTGGGAACAAAATAATTTAAAATCATTACTCTGTGGAGGTCTGGATTTGGAACTGCACTTAAAATAAATGCATACAATTACATTATATGCTGTTTTAACTTAGGTTGAAATTCCTCAAGCCTTGTCAAAATGATGCTGCGCAGTGTGTGGCCTCCACTTGCCTGTTTGACCTTCTTCCAATGTCTGGGCCTGCTCTTTTTGAGGTGACAGATGCACTCCTGGGGGATCTTCTTCCAGACCTTAATGAAAGCATCAGTATACTCCTGGAGAGACGGTCGTGTAACATGGGGTTGGTGAATGTAATGAGGCATCATGTCCAAGATATGCTTGATTGGATTCAGGTCATGGGCAGGTCAGTACATGGCATCGATGTCCTCATCATGTGGGAACTGTTGACACTTCAGCTACATAAAACCTATTCTCGTGCATCACAAGGAACCCATGGGCCAATGCACCAGTATATGGTTTCAGAGTGGATATCAGGATCTTTTCCTGGTACACGACAACTATCAGGGTACGTATTGGATTGCTTATTGATCACTGTATCACATTCCAACAAAATGTCTCCCCACACCATTATTGATCCTTCGCCAAATGAGAGATGCTGGAGGATAATACACTCAGCACAAAGTTCTCAGCTGCTTCTCCAAAGTATGTTTTGACCGTCAATTTACTGAATGAAAACCTACTCTAATCCTATTAAGCACAGAATGCTGATATAGTTTTTCTACAAAAAGTCAACCAAAAGAAGCCAAAATTACAATCTCCAACTTTGTTTATATTCTGTCATAAACTGATCAGTGTTGCCAGAACTTGCAAGAGACACAAGTGACCATCTCTAATTTTAGTGACCGGGACATAAATAACTCTGTATTCTTATTGAATACATGTTCTAATTACGTTAAAGTATGTCTTGATTAAGTAAACTAAGGGCTGAGGTATGGCTTGGCATATTTTTTTCTATTGTGTAGTACCCTATACCTAATACATCTTTTGTTATGTTTGCACCTAGATGTCTAGCCCACATGCAAAACACCACTCGGGAGAAACTGAATCAGATAAAGAAAGTAGTGCCACCACAGAAAATATCAATAAGCCAACTTCCTTTGAACATTGCTAATCAGATCAAACTGCACTTGTAAGGGAAGGCAACTGTATTGATTTAAAATGAGTAGAGGTACAAGTCTATGTGATTTTATTAAATCTGCAGTCAACATGGCTGTAAGTTGTGGGTATGTACTTTTTGTTGAGGTAATCCATGTGAACAGGAGCAATAAGGAGTGGTTCAGTTCTTTCATCCAGGTCATCTTCTAGCCCCTCTGCTGTCATTTTAGGTCTCAAGGCACATTAGTTCTTATTTGGCTACTTTTGCCATTCCCCAAGCTGATCCTTCTCACCTCCTATTCACCTCTTACATCTAACACAAAAGCTTAAAAATGACATAAGCTTGAAGAAATGTGAAAAGAAGATTGTGAAGTTGAATTTTAATTTATATCTATTATTCCTTCTTTGTAAAAAAAAAAAACAAACGAAAACAAACAGTGCTGGTTTTATTCTCATTGTCCAATGTTAGTGCATCAGTAGATTCTTATTCTACAAAGAAAAGTTCTCAATGCTTTTTTACATCAAAGCCACAAGTATCACATTGATTTTGAATATTTCCCCCACCAGATAAAATAAAATGTAATTCATTTCAGTTTATTTATATAGCTCCAATTCACAATGGTGCTGCAAAACCAAAACAATATCCTATTGCTTCATATTCAAACTAGTTAACAGAAAAGACAAAGGTAATGTGACTTGCTTATCAATACAGCATGAAAGCATGACTATACATTAGTACGACTGAGTTGTCTCATGTCCAATATTTAGATCTAGCTTAGGGTTTGTTTAATAACTGCATACTTCTCAAGTAAGATATTGCCTCAAATAAATCACCCTATGTTAACAAACACATCTTAGGGGAATGATATGAAAATAAATATAACTTTTCTTGAGAACAAGGTAAACATTATTCACTTTTCAGGTCATGGATGAAGAAATGTCATGCATGTGAAACAAAATGGCAGATCTTGGGGGGAGTGCAATAAAATGGCTGTTTTACAGGAATGTTGAGTAAGAAATGT
Source organism: Jordanella pulchra (assembly GCA_034780135.1). Classification (NCBI taxonomy): domain Eukaryota; kingdom Metazoa; phylum Chordata; class Actinopteri; order Cyprinodontiformes; family Cyprinodontidae; genus Jordanella; species Jordanella pulchra. Next base: position 16,803 of record JAUZNJ010091501.1, on the reverse strand, counting down.
TCTGATTGAGGCTTGTCGGCCAATAATACTGGACTTAGCAGAGTTTACAATAACTTTTCTTACTATTGATTTATGTTCATTCCTTATCAATCCATCAATGCTTATTGTTTTGTTTTCAGAGAGTTCTTGTAATTAATTCTCTTGACAAAGACAAAACCTGATAACCAAAACACAGTATAAAGCATTACTTAATAAATCATAAAACTGAGAGGTAAATAAATAGAATTAACTGGATAAGTGCTTTGACTTTACAGCAGACAAGACATAACCCACATTAGAGACCACAGTAGGTCTGCATGCTTGTGTTTTCTTTGGAATTAACTGCTCACTGTTTTCTTTGAATAGCAGATGTTGGGCGAGTCTTCATCTTCAGCACATCTGGAACTGGTAGACTGCTGCCAGAGTAAAAGTCCAGTCCAGTGACCCACTCAACATCTCTGACTCTTGACTGGTGAAACCAGATGTGATCTTCCACCCAATGGGATTCATCTTCTGAACTCTGTAAATGTGAAAGGAAAGCAAATATGATAATAGAATACTTTCTCAGTTTTTCAGAACCAACAGACTGATTTCCTACAGTTCTGTTTAATGTTTTTCACAAACTTACTATAGTCAAATTTGTTCTAATGTTTGACTTTTAATTATTAATATGAGTAAATGAAATGAAAATAAATAAAAACAAGCTACAAATACAACTGCTGCAAGTATTGGGGTAAATTTAATAACTTTTCAGGGATTTCTTTACTTCTACAACAAGGTCAGTTATATACATAAACATTAAAAGTGTTTCGTTTCTTTCTCTCATAGCTAGTTCCACTGTTAAATTAGTTTTTTAAGTCAACAGGTAACTTCTGGGTGGATGTTTTTACCCCATTTGTAGAACTAGAAGCGCTAATGCTTACTATCTAAACAGGTTGGGTTCCTCACACAGACCACAATTTGCCATTATATTTGGAATCAGTGTTTACCCAAATAAAAACTTGGTTTCCATTCCAAAATTAGTTTTATTATGTTTCTATGCTTATTATTCCACAAGATGACCAAGTTTTACCAAAGTGTGGACAAAGTGGTGCAAGCTATTAAAGTAAGATGCTAAAAATATTTAATAGCAACTTCAAACAACCAAAGCTTAATTCCAATATATAATGAAGCCTATTGATATGACATTGTTAAACACATTAAACAGCCTTCAGCTGATCAAAAATGCTGCAGCCAGAGTTCTGATGAAAATTAAAAACAGAGGTTGTGTTTCTCCTATCTTAGCTTCTCTTCGTTGGCTTCCTGTTAAATCAAGAATAGAGTTTAAAGTCCTACTTCTCACTTATAAAGCCCTAAATAACCAAGCTTCATCTTATATCAGGGATCTGATTGTTCCTTATAACTAACAGAGCACTAACAGAGCACTTTTAATTTCTAAAAGGAGAATGGGAGACAGATCTTTTAGTTATCAGGCTCCTTTCCTGTGGAACCAACTACCAGTTTTAGTCTGTGAGGCAGACACCTTATCTACTTTTAAGGGTAGGCTTAAAACTTTCCTTTTTAATAAAGCTTATAGAATGGCTCAGGTTATCCCCAGCTATTTCTATAGTTATGCTGCTATAGGCTTAGACTTCTGGAGGACATAGGGACCACTTTTCATCATTCTATCTGTTTAATTCTATCGCTATTCTCCCATTCTGCAGTTGTTGTTAGTTCAACCTCTAACTTTATGCTCTCTGTTTTCTTTTCTCATCATAGTAGCTTCGTCTGGTCTGTTCCTGTTCGCTGTGGCTCCATCCTGGAGAAAAATGTCGGCTAGACTGCTACCATCAAAACCATTGTCTATAGTTATTGGAGCTTGGCCTGTTTTTCAGTGTTGTCCTGTTTCACTTACTGTGACTACCTGGATGTGCTGCCTGTGGAGCTGGTTGACAGTTACCTTTTATGTTTCTCCTTCTCTCTGTATGTCTGTTTCTGTGTTCTTGAACCTCAATCGAGCTCTGCAGATGGCTGATCACACTAAGCCTGGTTCTGCTGGAGGTTTCTTTCTGTTAAAAGGGAGTGTTTCTTCTCCACTGTTGCTACATGCATGCTTGGTGTGAGTGATTGCTGTCGAGTCAATGAGTCAAGCAATCAGCTGGTTTTCCTTAGACAGAAAACTTTTAACTCATCTGACTGTGTAATTTGATTGGATTGTCTTTGTAAAGTGCCTAGAGATGACATGTGTTTTGAATCGGCGCTATATAAATAAACTGAATTGAATTGAATCGAATTTGACCCTCAGTTGATGGGGCATATATATTTGTTTAAGGTGGAATTAATAAATCTGCAATAGTTGTTAAATTGTGCACGTTCATAAATTTTGGATTCCCTAAAGTCATGTGATAGAGGAGGTGTCCGTCCTGGAAGGATAATGATGTAAATACATTTCAAGATGAAAATGCATAAAAAATGCATAGCAAAATTGACATAATGTAATCAAGACCACAGATCTTGAAGTATTTTACTCTGCCTCTTGTACCTCCCAAATTATAAGATCTGAGAAAAATGTTTTGTAATTTCTTAATCAATGTAATCTCTTTCATTTAACATGTTACATCTTGATTTTATGTTTTTCAGTGTTACTCCTCCACAGATTCAGCATACAGTATAACAAAGAAGCGCACAAAAAGCCACTGATCTTGAATTAGAGAGAGGTTCATCCTCAGTATCGTTACATGTCACAACTTGTGTGGACCTTGCTTTGTTGTTTGCTTTATATCTCTTAGTCAAACATGAAGGGGTTTCCTTGTTTCGCTCAGTGGCTGTTTTTAGATTAAAGGGAATGTGTGGGTGCTCTCTTGCTTTGTCACGTCATACCTTACATCTTTCTGTGTTGTCAGCTCTATGAGGAAGGAGGAAAGACACTGTCTGCAGATCACCGTCACAAGTGGTCACTGGCTTCTGTACATCCTTGCAGCTTGTCAACACCATAAAGTAATGTGTGGGGATGGATATGTTGGTTCCAGGTACAACTCTAAAATTGTAGAAAAACATCTGTTGTCATTCAGCTGACACAATCGGTTTGTGTGGTTCCCAGTTAATTCCCATGACAAAAGTCAAATAAATTGGCAAAGAATCATAAAGGAGTAATCCATTATAATCTGATTAAATTTAAACTGACTCCAATCACGGAACAAGTTAAATTAAGTAAATGTGGTTTATTTAACATACGATCTTTTTCTTAAAAAAAGTCTGTTAACTAATGACTTGATTTTTGATAATCAAATTAACTTGTGTTGTCTTACAGAAACCTGGCTGCAGCTAGAGAATTATGTGAGCATAAATGAGGCAACTCCCTCTAGTGATTTAAATTTTTACATACCCAGAAAGTCTGGGCGAGGAGGAGTAGCAACAATCTTTTGGTCTGAGTTACTAGTTAGTCCAAAGCTAGCTAATAGTTGCAATTCTTTTGAACATTTAACTCTTAGTTTCCCTCATCCAAATTGCAAAGCAACAAAACCTCTTCTTTTTGTAACTTTATATCGTCCACCAGGTCCTTACTCTGAATTTTTAGATCAGTTTTCAGAGTTCCTATCTGATTTAGTGTTAAATACTGACAAGGTGTAACAGCAGGTGCGATTCTATTACAGGAATCTTGTACTTTTCAGATTCTTTCAAAACTCTTTTCTGAAGTTGTCTAATAATTAAGCACATCTTATATAGGCTGTTGATGTCATTAGACCAAACCACTTCTCATTACAGAGATGCACATCACCTGATTTACTTAATTGGTAGCCTGCTTTCAAGCCTATATAGATTGGAGTAGAACAACATGTATGAAAAGATGATGTGATCAAAATACTAATTTGCCTAATAATTCTGCACACACTGTAAATGTCATATCAAACGGTTTTTAGAAGTTTCTTCTCTCATCTCTGGAATACGGCAAAAATTAGAAATATCCTGGCCAGGAGTGATGCTGGGAAACTAGTCAATGGATTTGTTACTTCAGGGCTTGACTAATGTAATTCTTTACTATCAGAAAGTCCACAAACTGTAGTTAAAAGCCTTCTGCTGATCCAAAATGCTGCAGCCAGAGCTTTGATGAAAATTAAAAGCAGAGATCATGTTTCTACTCTTAGTCTCACTTATAAAGCCTTAAGTGGCCAAGCTCAGTCTTATATCAGAGATCTGATTCTTCCTTATGTTCCTAACAGAGCACTTTGCTCACAGTCTGCAGGTTTACTAGGGTTTCCTTAAAATTTCCAAAAATACAATAGGGGACAGATGTTTTAGTTATCAGGCTCCTGTCCTGTGAAACTACCAACAGTTTTAGTCCTTGAGGCAAACACCCTGTTTAATTTTAAGGATAGGCTTAAAACTTTCCTTTTTGATAAAGCTTATAGTTAGTGGCTCAGGTTATCCCGAGCTATCTCTATAGTTATTCTGCTGTTATTACACTATGGAAAATGTGAAAAGTAGATTTATTGTATATGTTCTCAACAGGATTTTTGGCTGGACTTTGACTGAGCCGTTCAACACATAATTACAATCTAATCTTCATCATTGTGCGTCAAGAATAAATTAGAGGACTATACTGCTTGCTCAGAGTTAATTTTCCTCTAAATTAGTTCTATGAAGACTAAATTACCCCAAAAATGAACGCAGTTTAATTGCATGAATGTGATTATATTTACACTATAAATACTAAAGAAGGTTTCTTCTAGGTTAACTTGGAAACTATAATTTTGTGCTTCCAGAACCCAAGAATCGCAACAAGACCTTTATTTGTTTTCATTGATGCATTTTCCTTCCCCATCTTGACAACCCCGTGACCCTATGGCCAGATGTGCTTTAATAAACAATCCAATTTCAAAGAGGCTATTTTGTCTGCAATTACTCAAAACTCGACAAAGAAAAATAAATCATTTTAGAAAATAATTAATATGGTTTTAGGATAATACACCAGAGGTGGAACAAAGCCATTTCCTTCCCAGTTACAAGTCAGTCTCAAGTCTTTATAATGAAGCCTCCAGTCAAGTCACAATTCAAGACTGGCAAGTTTAAAGTTAAATAAGAAGTCCCAACTCAAGTCCAAATCCTATGGTTTATATTTCATGTTATTTACAGGTCACATTGAGCCATGGAAATGTTTATCATGTGAGTATAAAAACAACATGGATCAGTACATATTTTTACTTTTCTACCTCTACATGGTAAAATGTTTACTGCAAATAAAGTGTCAAGCCATTTCAAGTACAGATGCTTAAGTCCAAATAAAGTCACATGTCACTAGTACTCAGAAGAGTTGCAAGGTTTCTCTAACATAAATAAGTTAAGTCTCAAGTCTCGAGTCTGAATCTTGTCAAGTTACCAAGTTAAAGTCCAAACCTCAGTAAAAGAACCGAAACTTACTGCTCTATCTGCTCTGAAGTGTCATATCTGCCATCATAGTTGTAATCGAAGACTGGTCCAGTCACCACATTAATGCCATTGTATATAGATGCATATTTCTTTAGCAAAGTGTTGTGGAGGTGATCCCAGATCCCTGAGAAAGAACAGAAAGTTATAATAAACACAAGTACAGCAGATATAAAATTTCTCCCAGGTTAACTTCTCAGTTTTTGAAATGCTAAAAGATGAGACAGACTAATAATTTCAGAGCATTCTCCATCATTTCAGTGTAATGCATCTTTGAAGCTAGCTCAGAATATAAATATGTTAAGGTTAAATGTATAATGAACAGAAAAGCTGCAATATTGTTACACAGCTGAAGTACCTGGTGATTTATTTTAGTATATATCCAACCAAAAGTGATAAATTCAGTTTAGCTCTTTGAGAAGGAGCTCCTGAATTTTTTAAAGCCATTGTTTAAAGGAAGGTATCAGCACGATCTGACTGTACAAATGTATCATCCAGGAAATCAGTGAAGACCTAACAGCAGCTGCAGTCATCAATAATTGGAGCAAAACAACATTGAGAAACATTATCAGGGAGACTACTAAAAGGCTAACAGTAACAGAAGGAGCTAAACCAAATTTTTGATTAGCCACATGATGCTCTGCATGTCAAAACAGTCTGCTGTATTTCCCCTATGTCACTAGAATGGTTTAGGTTGAAACCCAAAAGTCATTTCTTTAAGATTAATGATCCAGGCCTTGTCGCAATTCTAAAAAGTTCATAAGGGACAAAAGCCACATAGTAACTCACCGAGAAAACATAACCTACATAAAACATGGTGTGGTAATATCTGGGGTTACATTTCTTTGGATTAAACAGGGCTTTTTGTTGAGAAGAATGTAATAAAGAACAGTTCTACATATACATAAACCTTTACCCAGAACTCCTGAATTTATGGTAAAAAGCTGAAGCTGAGTTCTTATTACCGAGAAGATGAATATATCATATTATGCACAAGACATGAAACAAGAACAGATAAGGATGATGTTTTTTAACCATCTAGTGGTCACCTGAAAAAATAACAGCTTCTGGACAAGCAATGTCCCAAAAATTCAACAGAAATTTGCAAGGAAGACTGGGTAGGTCAAGACATTTGATGCAAACAGATTGCTGCAAAAGAGGACTGTGAGAGAAGACCTAAAAGGTGCTTCAATATATGGCCCTACTTTAAGGATGTGCAGAGGTATACAGCTATTTTTGATTTGATGTTTGCCCCTTTTCAGTTATATAGATTATGTGTCACATTAAAAGTACAGAAGGTTTGGAAATGATTTAACAGGGGATGTTTAGACTTTATTATGTACAGTAAAACAAATGAATTTAAAGACTTTAAAAAATGATTGTCCTTTAGCTTCAGGCTATTGAGGAATCAAATCTGAACTTACTCTTAAATGCAGGATACATTGGGATAACATTACTCATTATCAAGCCATCATATTGCTGGTCTGCTGTGTGATTCAAATCTGTAAAAACAATAAAACAAGCATCAACTTCTTTGTTTTCAAAATATTAAAAGTTAAGTATAATTATCATTTTTTGAATCAGTTCATTTAATAATTTATACATAACAATTACATGTGATTTGCACAAGTAGTGCAGTAAACTGAGGACTGCAGGTTTAAAATGTCTGCAGAACCTTTAAAAGTTTCAAAACTAAAAAATTTAGCCATTTCATTCTTTAAGTATCCTAAGCAGTCAGTTAAGACATCCCATAAATTATGTGTTGAAGTTGATCAGTGTAAACAATTAAATAAAAAAATAAGAAAAGGATTTCTTTTATGTAAAAAGTAATAGTCAGTGAAATTCCTGCATTGCTCAGTAAAGCGTTTATTGAGTGACTAAGTGGATAGCCTGTAAAAAAAACTGCAGCCACAGTGAAATAAAATATCTGTGAAATGTTTTTGTAATTGTTTGCCATATTTTCCTCATTCAATATTTAGAGCAGTTAATGTTAGTAAGATGGATCTTATTACATACTTGGTGGATACAGGAAAGCGTAGGTCAACTTTTCTGTAGCTTCATATTGATCACATCTGGGACTCAGCAGATTTGGCAATCTCACATCAGCCCTCAAACAGTTGGGTGTTACTGGTGGCAACGGGTCAAAATTGGTCTAATGCAATGGAGAAACTCATCACGATTAATCATTAATCATCAAACTAGTCATCACAAATTATACCCTTAAGTAGGTTTATACTAATATTTTGCTTTTGATTGATCTCTTAGACATGCTGTGGTCTAAGCACGCAAGAGATAATGATTAAAAGGTGACTGAAAAAGACTGTTGTTTCTTGTCTCTAAAGCTCTGGGTGGTACAGTACTAGCCAACTAGATAGGAATTTAAGTCTCATTCCAAAGCCTTGGGGTTTAAAAAAACAAGAATGATAAAATACTGACACAGCCTGAGTCATGTAAGAACATCTGTCTCAGCTCAGTACAAAATTTATCTAAACAGTACCAATACTAAAGCTGCTTAATATTGCATGACTTTTAAAACCAAAGTAAGTATAATTAAGATCGTTATTTTACATTTAGAATATGTTGTGTTTTGGTTTTTAACTGTAAAACATTTATAAATGTGTGTTCTTTCCTACTTTCCAAGCACATATAAATCCTTACAGGTTTGTCGATGGTGAAAGAGCTCCAGAGAGGCATAATAACTTCGTGGCTGTAGGCGCTGATGAATCCTTCCTGGTGAAGGATGCAGTAATTCTGGTCAGGCTGTAGCATTTGGGGACGGCCAAATGGCATGTGCTTTTTTTCTGCAGCAGATTCTGAAACAACAGAAAAGTAAAGCATGTAATTATTTTTCCTCAAAAATATCTTGGTAAACCAAAGGTGATAGATGGGAACTTTGGTGAGCTAACTTTGTTCAAATACAAATCTTCACTTAATTAATTGCATGTAAACGTTTAATTAACAGGCAGTATAGAGTGAGTGTTTGAAAGTTCAAACTCCTTACAAATAGAATAGATTTTTGTAACTGAATGTGTGGAGGAGTTCAAGTATCTTTGGGTCCTATTCACAAGCTAGGGGAAAATGCAGTGGGAGATTGGTGGATGGATCGGTGTAGCTGCCGCTATAAAACTGACACGATGCCAGTTTTTCATAGTGCAGAGAGAGGTGAGTATAAAGAAAAACTCTTGATTTGCCATTCAGTCCATGTTCCTACCCTCACCTATGGTCATGAAATCTGGAAATAGGTGTCAAATGTTTTCCAAAGAATATTGCGAGAAAGTTTGATTTCTTCCTATTTAAGCCTGTTTTGTGGCTCACAGTAAAATTCCAAACAAAGTCAGTTAAACATTGCCAGGAAGGTTAGATCCCAACTGACTTATGATACATGGGAACCAAAAACATAAAATCAACTGTTCATCTATTCATTAGAGAAACTGAGGACACTTAATGATTAAACAGGTTGTAGAAACACCTTCAGAATCAATAACTTAAAACAGCTGTTTTCTGCATTGCCATTGATACTTTTCTTGGCAAATCTTCTTTGCAGTAACATTAAAAAGGTTTGCAAGAAATTATAATATTATTATAATATTATTGTCCACCATGTAGTTTGTGAATCACTCAAAAATTGAGAGGTTGCTAAAGACCACCCAAACTAAAATCTTCACCCTTACACCACCACCACTGTCCTTACGGGGCATTTCAATGCTAATTCACTGTCTGATATTTCCCAAATATAGTTTAAAATTTTCTACTTTGGTCTTTTCTAAATAAATAACGCTGTAATTAAAAAACAAATTCTTGTCCTTCACATAGAAACAACTTTGCACACCTCAATATGAGACCATCGTTTTTTTTTATGAAGAAAAAAATGTGTTTTTCAAAATTCAAGTCACAAAGTGCCTGAAAGGTGTGGCCAGAATGTCTTTGTTCAGGCTTATTTGTTAGTGATTTTTCATCACGGTACATTTCTTCCCACCGACTTACCTAGACATGCTTTAGAAAAAGAAAACCAACAGAAACAGACTGTGTAATTCAATGGTTAACTACTACTTTCACAAAACCTATAGAAGCAGCGTGGGCTTGTTAAACATTTGCCATTACTGTATGCATCAGTGGAAATATCCCCCTCATGACTGAAAAGAAAGAACGACTAACAATAACTAACAATTTCAAAACAAAAGCCTAGTATTTTTTTTAAGCATGGTTCCAGTCAGTTTCATTTGTGCCTTTTTCTGGCATCTAACATTTATATTCTTTATAAAATGAATATTCTTTATTTATTATAATACACATATTAGGAAGGTGGTGGTTATTTCAGCAAATCCTACTGTAAACAGAAAATTAAGCTGAAAAAGTAAAATAAAAACTGTCATCTTAATTGCATACTTTACTGTTTTACATTTTTGTTCTCCAGAATTTTTCAAATTTAGACAAAGATTTGAACAGAGGTTTGTTCTTACAGGATAGTTAAAGAACTGCTTGAACAAAGACTTGTCAAAGTTACTTACTCTCCTCTGTAGTCAAGTTCAAACGGTGGTTAATTTCATGTCCAGCCTACAAATGCAAACATAGTTTAGTTTTCAAAACTTCTTCATTTTAACTCCATGGGAAAGTTTTGATATTAGTTCCAGAAAGAAACAGAAATCAGTTCACAACATTGGAAGCACTGGCTAAAGCTTAATGACCTTCAATGTCTGCCAACATGCATGAAACTCAGGGAGAAACTTTAGGAAGCAGAACAGAATATTATAATTTCTTACCAACTCTAAAACATCACCCTAAATAAAACAGCTCATATATCAATTAACTACATTTTACAGGATACATGAAAATAAAATAAATGGAAGCAAATGTAAGCTGTCTACTTAGAGCTGATTTTATAGTGATGGATAAAATAGTCAAAAAAGGACTGAGGTTGTTCAAGTGTAATTTAACATTTTTTATTATTCTCAAGCCTCAAATCAAGTAATGACCAACCCCTCTTTATAAAACTGCCGCTTTTTCTACAGACCTAAGAGGATTACCTGCCTACAAATAAAGTAACTACTATTTCACTAAGGTTAGACTATTTCAAATGAAAAAAAAAAAACATTTTTGCTATCCCACAGGCTTTCGGATGAGTGCAAATGTAGTCATTTAGAATTTATAGGGGAAAAAATCCTTCCAGGTAAATATTTGCACCTCACAGGCTTCAAGGAATCCAGATTGCTTTATTAGGTTTTATTATGGTACCTACACTACTTCAGAACTTCTGTGAAACCACCAGCAGAGAAGTTCCTCATAACCCAGAGATTTAGTCTCATGGAAACTCTTGTCATATCTTTTTTTCTTTACATGGGTTTTTTAACTTGTCATCTCAACTGTTGCCCAACTTTGTCATGGTGGTGTACAGATCAGGAAAGTAATGGCATCTGCCTATTAGCCAGCAAATAATATATTTCAAAGGATGCAGATCCTCCATGTAGCAGCAGGTTTAGCACCTTTTAGGAAAACAGGCTGCAGGTGCAGCAAATGGGAACAGTATGATAACAGGGAATGTATTTCAGAATACAGTAGATGTCTCCCTCAGAAAATGTAAACTTAGCTTATTTTAGGATTTAGCCCATCATTATTGCCAAAATGCATAAGAATATGCAAGAACTGTACAGCATTATGGGCTATGTTTGGAAAAATTCAGCTAGTGGAATATTTTAATCTTGACCATCAGTAGGGAGTAAATCCCAGAACAGCTTGGCCTCCCTTATCAGTCAGGGTGTGTTGTAACTTTCTGTTTTGTGCTCTTACTATAGTGACGTGCATATGACTCAGGTATGCAGCAAAGGTTGCATTTAAAATAATGCTTTTTTTTTTGCAGTAAAGGCTGTGTTTATAAACATATCCGACATCCCGTAACAAAAAACAGCTGGAGTGATTCATCTGTGGTGCTTAGGAAAAATATTGATAATACTTGAGGTTTTTCATGTTTTTCCATAAATAATACAGACAGAATCCATGGAATGAGAGGAAGTTATACAATGAAATACAGTTAACTTTCCTAATGAATAAAGATGTTGTATAAAGTTTTTGTGGCATTTCACATAAATAATCTGAACTCATATTTATAAGGGCTCCTTTAAAGGACAAAAACGTACTTTTGATAATTAGGGTGTAGATGTTTGGAGGGAGAAGCTGGGTTTTCCACAGTCAAATTACTGTCGGTATTAAAAAGCTGTGCTTATGATCTGCACCCAGTCAGTGACACTCACTGTTTCTTATTTATTTATTGTTTTTTTGTGATTTATCTACTTAGGAAGTTTTACATGCTTGATTAGAAAAAACACCTGGGTGCATTTACTCATTTACTGAGTTTTAATGTGAATTTCATCATATGAAAGGGAATGAATACTAAAATTGCAGATTTTATGCATTTTGCAAAAACTCCTTAGAATTGATTCATTTCCTTATATCATTTGTTGTGTATTGGATCTTATGTCTAGATAAAGTTAGTTTTTCGGTAAGTTTGTGAAAGTATTTCCCACTCCTCGATTCCTCCTAAAGCAGTCTAAAGTAGAAGTTGTTTGCTTATTTTAATGATAGTGAAGGTCAATGAGATGAAGTTAAATTTTGTATTTAAAAAGGTGTTGTTTAAATTTATATATATATATATATATTATACTGTAAAGAACAGCAAAGAACTTTTGATAATTTGGGTGTAAATATTTGGAGGGAGAGTCTAGGTTTTTCACTGTCAAATTAATCTTAGTATTAAAAAGGTGAGCTTACCATCTGCACTCAGTCAGTGTTACTCTGGTATGTTTTGTTTATTTTTTGTATACAAACAACTTCAGTTCTTTAATACTGAGGTATTGTATCTAGTTAGGTTTTATCTGTTGAAATTACTCATTTACTGAATTTTGATATGATTTGCTTAATATGAAAGGGAATGAAGACTGAAATTGCAGATTTTAGGGGAATATCAAGACTATGAGGGTCTCATCATCCACCAGATCCAGCAGTTGCATAGTGGTGAATAGCATAAATTATACTGAAACAAATGAAACAGGCATTATCAAATAGAATTGAAACCAAACTGAACTAACTGACAGAAAGCAGAAACAAATAAACCAAAACAGGACTGCGAATGGAGGACAAAGACCATATGAAATAAAAAACCAATGGAAATTCAAAACCATATAACCTTATTGCCGTAGAAGCATAATAGTCACGAACATGAATCAAACATGAAATCGCAGTATTAACACATTTAATTTGGCTTAAAATTAAGATCATTCCATGTTAATTTAACCAGACTCATAATATAGATAAAAACTTGAGGATGAATATGAATCCCAGCTGAAGATATGAGCAGAGAAGACAAATAAGTATTGGGCACAGTGATACTAATAGGGTAGATGAGCTGATAGTACCACCGTAGAAATGGAAGGCAGCTAAGAAAATCCAAGATCCAATCTTAAAGCAAGAAGTTTACATTAGTCATCTAAATCTGGCGCCTCTGGCCTCCCATTAGGATCGCCCCTGGATCAATGGGACGTAGATAATGTGTCATCTGGGAGAGGCTGGGAGAAATGTATGGCAGCATATTTATCCATGCATGCTTTGAAGGGAGGGGACTGTAAAGAAAACATGAAAATGAGCCTCGGAACAATACATATTACCTGAGGAAGTCAGGCTCGGGCAAATGTGAGGTCAACCTCGTCAACTTTCCTTTGTATATTATTCAGGTTATATTTGGCCGATGACCCATTTCTTTTTTTGAGGATTTGAAATATTTTAATTCAACAACAAACAAAAAGTAGAAGAATTCAATTATATATTATTCTTAGCTCTGTATTTGGTGAGATTATTTTTGTTTTGAAAAAGATTAAATTAAAAGTAAACCTAATTGCCACACACACAAAGAGAGGCTTTATATTAACTTGTGTATGTCACATCGCAAAAGAAAAAAAACAACAAAAACACACCAGTTATTTGGCTATGGTCTAAATAACTACACTATTTCTTAACTCTGCTAATTGTTACCTGTTAAAGACAAAGTCTAAACCAACTGATATTTAAGGTGCTAAGATCTCTAGTTTCATCCGGCTTAGAGACCATGTTGTTACACAAGAGAGGCAACAGTCATTTGTAACATGAAAATATGTTTAGATATGATACTACTTACTATGACTGGACATTTACATCCGAGTTCATCTTCAGGAACCAGACTGATGAGTGGGCACTGAGTCGGCCCACTCTGCTCTTGAGGGTGAGTTGGGGTGTAGAACGTCTTGCTGAGAACATGATTCATGCTGCCATGGGTCCCGTTGTTGTCAGAGGGAGAGATCTCAAGCACATCTGTGAATGTCAAATTATTGACTGTTAGTAACTTGACAAGTTGTGCTTTGTCCCACACTTGATAAGACAATATATTTGCAATAATTTTTGCATTTAAGTTAAAATGTTAGCGTAGTGTAGTCTTTTTTTTTTTTCTTTCTGAGGGAAAATACTTACCGCACATTAGATTGTACAGCTCGATGTTAGCAAAGGGCTCAATAAGCTTTTTTTGCTGAAACTTGGGTCCATAACTTAGAAACATTGCCTGTAAAAATCAGAGGAAAAACAATACAAAAAACGATCAAAGTTCCATATGCATCTGGCCTGCTGTGGAAGAAAGCTGGGTAGGTTTCCAAACCTGAGAAGGGGAACTCTTTGCTTACATGCATGCTCTCAACATCATTGTCATACCCATGATTTCCTCCAGAGCAGAATGTGAGGGATCCTGGATATCTGGTGGGGGAAAACAGTGCATTTGTGTTTGTGGTGATGCATTATTATCATGCTGAAACCTAAGATGTCGATGAACAAACCTCTAAGTATTGAATTTATCAGGCTATGATTTTAACAACCAAATGATTAAAACAAAGAGCTGCTTGTTTAATCATTGCTCTCTGTTTTCTTGCTCACCAGCAAGACAATAACAATCCCTTTTCAGAAGATTAACTGTTTCCTGAACGTAATCACTTCTAACGAAGCATAAACAAACTCTCAGTCATAAAACTAGACGATTTTCTTGTTTTCATATGTTTAGTCATGATGTCTTTATCATTGTGAAATATAGGAAGAATGTAACATAGTACGTGCGTCCTGATCATTACTCTTTCTTTTAAACTGAAGCCACAAAGGAGTTTTTGAAATTATGATGAATAAAAACAAGGAAAATATATTTTTGAGTGTCGTAACAAAACATCCCAAAGCAGACCTGCAACTTGTCATATTAGAGTTCCCTCTGCTGTTTTAATCATGAAAAGTATGTAAAGAGGAGCAATGTTGTATGAGAAAAAAGACACAAGAAAGAAAAGACAGGGTTTTCTCAGGACAAGTAAACCACCTACTTGTTAATGGCTTTGGGCCATTTTGGCTTAAAGCCAAACTGACTCAATTTTTTACATTATTATTATGGTTATTTTTTGAAGCTTAACACTCGATTTCCTGTTTATTATATTTTAAAACTTTTTATTTGGGCAAGTTAACAAATGGAGGGTTATGATCAATAATCAAAGCTTCCTCCTGGTAGGTAACATTTAATGTGACGCTATAAATTAACTCAAATCAAACAAATTGAACATGAAAGAAAATCATTTTGAATCATAGGTTTTTCAAGTACATAACCTTCCTAAATGATTGATTTCTCTTCCTAAAACCTTCGGAGCAAAACAAAAATTGCAGTTCCTATATACACAAACCAACAGAGCACAATGCACAATGAATACCTCTCAAACAGCCATTTTGGTTCAACCAGAACAGTGACGTCTTCAATGCGCCGACTATTGGCAAAGTGGAGGCGCTTTGGTAGATCGGATTTCAGGTATGGCGTGATCTTCTGGTCTGGTTTCTTGCACTTAAATAATAAAAACCCATAAATTAAAAATGAATTAGCAACTTCTTTAATGAGCACTGACTTTATAAAGTATACTGTATAAAACAAGAGCAGACATAGCTTCATAGACATCAAGTAGTTTAAAAAATATTGGGCAAAAAGTTCATACTTAATTCCTGAAAAAATTCTCAGATGAAGGCAGGTATACTTGTTTGTCCCTGAATCCATAATCAGTTAGGCATTTGTCAAAATAAATACTTACACTCATATTAGCCACAAGTCCAGCAGAGTCCACTGTTGAGAGAGATTTAGAAATAATTAGTCAAGAACTCAGTTGTGGAGTAAAATTATTAATAAGGAAAAAGCTACAAAACCCAAACTAGTCCCACCACATGACATATCTTATCATAAACTATGATCAAATATATCTTTCTGGGGAAAGCTGAGTTTATTTTTATAATTCACACCAGGTTTAAATAATATCTGTACAATCAAAACATTTCTGAAGTAGAAGATTTCTGACACCATGAGACAGGGTAGAAAATCTCAGAATCCAACAAATCTTACCTCAATCTAATCAAATTTCTAACATTTGTTAGTCTGGAAATGCTTATAAAGTTATATTTGCACTAAGAGAAGTTACATCATCCACAGTGAGAGACATAATGCACATATTTTAAAAACATTGGTACAGTAGATAACCTTGGAAGGTATATCAGTCTAAATGCATTAACATTTTCATGAGAGCTACAACGCTATCAGTAGAGCAGGTTTTCCATTTTCCATGCAGCTCTTTACACTGCGTCAGTGAAAAGTGCATGAACGTCATTGGGCAGAAGATTGCATCACCAAATAAACATTAGTTATAAAGGAAAATATAGACTGGCAACCCAAGCCACAACAGCAGGAAGCTAGACTGCTGATACAATATTTATCTTAATGTCACACAATGGTGCCAGCAAAAGTGCATATCTTTTGCTTTTCTGTGGTTTTTACCTCAGGGTGACTATATTTTGAAAGAAATCTTGAAAAAAAAAAACTCTCTTAGCTTGTTCATGAAATGCTTCACTGATACTCTGATTACTTAAAATATGAAAGCCCTGTAAGGCAGGTGAGAAAAAAAGTCTGGATGAGAAAAGTTCAGATTTTTTTTTTTGTTGTTCTATTGTTTTTTTCATGCCCTGAAAGGAAAGTAAAAAAAAAAAATTTTTACAGGCTAATTTTCAAGTCTTTGTAATCAGTGTCCCAGTTTGTAAACTAGATTTTTGCAAAGTGAAATAAAGTGCAATGATGGTATAAAACCTGCATATTTTTGATCTTAGTATATTGTTATCATTTGACCATATTGAATAAATTACAGTGGTGACCATGGATGTTTGTAGGACAACATGGCTGCACTTGAAAGACAACTGCAAAACATGCTGTTAGTAAAAGCTTATATAACTTGTCACAATAAATTAGAAATGAATAACTTACACAATGTGAGAACAGTTTAAATATGAATTCTCTCTCTCTCTCTCTCTCTCTCTCTCTCTCTCTCTCTCTCTCTCTCTCTCTCTCTCTCT
>JAUZNJ010091490.1:0-22430 GCA_034780135.1 Jordanella pulchra | reverse complement strand
TATATATATATATATATATATATATACATATATACATACATATATATGTTAAAGTTAAGTGGAAACTAGCAAATGTGTACAATTAGGAATGTGAATTTAACGATACCATATGTATCATAATATAGGTGTCATGATACAATTAATTCTGATATATCCAGATACATCAACAAAGATAATATATTGCAACTTTTATAAAAAAAACAAAAAAAAACAAAAACAAAACATAGGTCTGGAAAACCTTATGGGATCTTGTTGTTTTCTCTTTTGTGGTCAATTCAGAGCAGCTCTTGGGCGGTTCTTTGCTAACTAGCAGCTGAGGGTTTATGTTGAATCGATTTAAATATTTTCTAATAAAAAAAATCATGACATTTGACAGAACCAATATTTTGTACACTCCTAGTAATAATTAATGCCATCAGGTACCATAGTACCAAAAATCAACTTATTTTATTTGAGAACAAAGGTCTTAGTTCTAAAATACTATTTAAAAGTTAAAAAGATACAAACTATTTCAGTAATTTACAACAAAAGACATTTAAAGGTTAACACAAGTTTGGTATAATGTAGTCTGTTTCTGTTTGTGACTATTTTTAAAAGATGAAAATATATTCTTTAGTAATGAATCGGACATTTAAGCTTTAAAGACGATAAGAAGAAGACCATTAATAGTCTTTTAAGCATTTCCATATCATATTTCAGCTCAATTTCTTCAATTGTTGATTATGTGTGACAGCCTTTGACAAGTCTTATTATAAACAGTGGCAAATAAACCACAGCCAGCGTTATCCTTACAACCTATTCTCTTTAGCTTGGTGTCATCAGGACATTCTTAAGATATGGTTTTTAATTAACCATTTTCAGTGATGGTATGATGAAAATACCCCAATGAGGAGACTCCCATCATGCCTGCTTGCTGGATTATACAAAAGTATACTGGATTACATACTATGATCTCTATTGTAATTAGCCAGAGTTTCTTTGATTGTTTTCACAAATCAGTAAACAGCACATTAAAATAAAAACAAGAATCAGTTTTCAATAATGTACCAACATTCCTGACACCTGATTTGATCGATCGAGTACATGAACAAAGATAGGACTTTGAATTAAAACTGGGCAGCTGATGGAGTTTAATACAATTGACCAAGTCAATAACATCTGATCATTCATTCATCACCTATGGATTAATTAACCGGTAGATCAATCAATCGATCAATAACCAATCATCAGCTTTCAGTCACTGGCATGTATGAATGCGGACCTTCTTTATACTATTTATTCTATGCCTACAAGCACGCAAACTTCTCCATGTTAGTCAACGAAAAATAATAATTAGATACTCCTACTAACTATGCCTGCCAGGTATGATCCCCACACGGAGCTAGGACAGTTTGCGAGATTCTGGTCACGCAGATGAAACTTCCCTGAGATGTTTCTGTAATGGCAGCTAGTAGGCAGCAGCTTCTCTTAGCAATAGCTAGGTAACCTAAGGCATTTCAGTCCAAACTCACTGGGTTAAGTCAGCGAGGTGACTTCCAGCATCCGAACCTTCTGGACCTCCAGCTGGCAGAGAAGGGGTTATTATAGGTCCAAATCCTTTGGACCTCCAGCAGCTCGATACTGTCCGTTCAGATAGCGTTAGCAGAAAGCCTTAGCAGCTAGCGATAGCTGCTGGAGCGCCAAAAAACAATCACAACTTCTTTCAAAGGCCGCTAACGCTCCTCTACACGGGGAATAAACGAGAAGAACCCGTCACAATCCATCGGGCGATGTTAGTGGGCCACTGTGAGCTCCGGAGTTCCTCTAAAAAAAAAACTTTTTCTGCCTAAAAATAAGTTTTGTAAACTCGCTAAATCTTTCCGCTGTTAGCTGTCTGTGGGGCTAAATCACTGCTCAACTTCCGGCTTTGCCGCGGCCTGACGCGCATGCGTAGAAGTTAAAGTAAGGCCCTAGGACAAAACAGAATTAAACATACCAATGACTCTCAACAAACTCACTATACAACAACGTTGACACGATACATCTCAGCACGCTATCAGACAAACATAAAACACACTAGAGTCACAATGATACAAAAGACTCATAATAACGCACAACACTGTCGTAATAATCTACACAGTCACAATAATCCACAACAGACTCACAATAACAAAATAAGTAAGTGAGGGAAACATAAAAAATGGTACAAAAATTATTATGTTATGAAACTTTAACACATTTTCCCAAACATTATACATACCTAATATGCTGTGATTCACTATATTATGTTATATTTTTGAAGAACGTACCCTATTAGATTTGCCAAGATATAGTTGTTACTACTCTACAGTTTCATTGAGTGTGTCGACGTTAGCTTTACAGTGTTATATATCTGGCAAGTGTTGTGGCAGTGTATTTGTGGTGTTACACCGTTGTTGCAGTGCTGTTTCAGTAAAACTGACAGGTATTATTGTTTGTTTGTTACCTTTGCATAAAGTACATTTTTGATTTCAATATGTTTTATGTTGTTAAATAAATTAAGATAGTTTTTGTTTCTACGGCAGTAGTAGCTGTTTTTTCGACTAATATCACACTGTTACACTGTTTTAAATGTTGTTAAAAAGTTTTTGCATTTATTTATGCAACTTTATTAAAGTGTTTTTGTATAAGAATCCCATCACTGTAGTATTGTTTTGGTGTTGTAGCATTGTTGTAGAAACTTTGCAGTCATAGAGTAATATTAGGGTATCATTGCAGAAGTTTTACAGTGTTGTTGAAAGGTTACTAAGGAGGGTTTGCAGTGCTTGTTACAGCATTTCTGAATAGATATATTCCTATTTGTCCCACAGCAAGGCAATTCAAGTGTATTGGTGGCAAAGCAGACAGGTTAACACATTACCAAAACAGACACTGAATGAAAATCAGGATTTAAAAATTACAATCAAGCATTATACAAAAGAAATACAGAACCAAAAGTACCAAAGTAACAAATTGCATACTCAGATTAAGTTAGGTTCACATGACACGTGACAAAAAGAGCAGTTGACTAATCAAACATAAAACTGAGGTAGCCCTCTGATGCATGAATTATGAAAGCCCTGGTCAAGATGTTTTTACTGTCATTAGTACATGAAAAAAATGTTTAAATGTTTTTTTTTTTTCAAAAATATTGTTCTTCCATGAAGTTACAGACATGTCTGCTGCAGTGGACGACATGCGCCTGAGCAACTTTAGACATTTACTGTAAAATGAGAAACATCACTGCGGATCACCACATGTATAAAGGGAATGTAGGACAGAATAACCAAACCAAAATATGAAGTGACTTTTTAGTCTCTGCATCTCCCAACACTTTGATAATCATCACACCTAAGCTACACATGTAAATTTGCAAAGCATCAGCAAAAAGGGCTTCTGTTTACATTTTTCCTTTCTGTGAATTGGGGTTGAGTATGGTCAGGTACCCTGTGCCCAATTACTTATACATATAACAGTAAAACACCAACTTATAACCAAAACAATCACATGACTCGGTACAGAAATTATAGGACTTCTGTTGAAAAAACGTAGTAGGTGATGCATGACGTCCACTTCATTGGACACATGGTTAATCATAACTTTCTACATACTGGACAAAATATATATTTATTTTAAACTGATAATATCCTTCCTTAGATGTTACTGTAAATAATCATATTTTTTTACCTGTTGGGCTCATCTAGTATAGAAGGTTTGAGAGTTTATGTCAGCAGTGGTCGACAGGTGTGGCTGTTGGAAATCTTGGGCTCAGAGGAAATTTACTTGCAGTACAATGACTGGCCACTGAATTGACCTCAATGGAGTATGGCAGCAGAGAGCATTCTAGACGCTAATATGCAGTTTCATCATAGAAACCAATGAATTGAAGAGATGTTTACTTTTTAGAAGCTGTCCACTACAGTGGCCGCTATGCATCAGAGGGCTAGACACTGTGCAAATAATAGCATGAAAGACACTTACCGAGCTTTCTTTAAAGCGGTGATAGCAGCATTCTGTGACTGAAGAGAAACTCCAGCTTTTAAACAACTCCCTGCATTGGGTGAAAGACACTGTGCGACACAAATTATTTTTGGTTTGGAATTGGCCTTGGACAATTTAATAGATTTAGAAATGCTTTTGAATGGTTTTTGCTGAGTGCTTCCACTCTAGGTGTTGTTTTTTGGAAATCACAGTATAATGTCAATGTTAATATAAAATTACTAGAGTTCTGCTGTAACATTTTCCTCTGTTGTTACTGTGTTTGGTCAGTTTTTCAGTGTTAATGTTTGCATGTTGTTTTAGAGTTGCAGCATACAGGAGTTTTTTGCTGTTTATGCTACATTGTAGTTGTTCTATTACAGTGTTGTTATAAGGCTGAAGCAAGAAAGTTGCATTCCTGGCCAAGGTTTTTGCTGCATGGAGTTTGCATGTTCTCCCTGCATGAGAATGGGTCAACTCCCAGTTGAAAAAACTGGCATCTCTAAGTGTGTATGCATGTTTATTTCTGTTTGCCCCCTTACTGGCAGCTGGTCCAGGGTGTTTCACCTATAGACTGCTGAAGATAGGCACCAGCCCTCTGCGGCCCTGACGGACAAGCAGCAGACGGTGTGTGTATGGATGGATGAATGAATGTTCTAGTGTTTTGCTGCATTGTGAGAAGTTAGAAGATGTTCTTAGCAATGTTTTTGATGCCTAGTTATGCATGTTTATTTCCCTGGTTGCAGGAGGTTTTAATCCATTTTGATCAGTAACCACAGAAATCAGGTATTTGTACACGTGCCGTGTGTTTAATGAGCTGTTCACACACAGGTATTCTTAGGTACAGGTACAGGCTCAGATTTTAGTACAGAACTTGCACAGGTACAGGTTTGGCTACAAGCAGATCTCCAGGTACAGGTTAAGGTAGAAGAAGATGAACAGGTAACTTACAGGTACTGTTGTTCATTGGTATATACATATTAAACGAGGAGCTCAGTCTGCTGTTGATAGAACAAATGTTCAGCAGTGGAGTGTGCACCTGTGATCAGAGCTGACTGAAATGTTCAGTCTCCTGAGGCTGTTTCATCATGAGCTTCATTGTGACACAAAAACACAGTGTACAACCACAGATGCAGATAGGTTACATAAATTATCATAAATCTTCAGAATAAAATATGGACACTGGTAGAAAAATAAAAAGGCTGTGTTTTTTTTTGTTTTGTTAAGCTCAATAGTCACTCCGTAGGCAGTACAATCACAGCGTCTCTGTGGGAAAGGATTAAGACTCCTGATTAGTGATTCCTCTGACGTTCATTGATAATTCCCAGTGCGATTGCAGGCTCACTCACCTCTCTGCCAGCTGGGATTCACATTCTTGGGAGAGGGGGGTGGACGAAGCTTTCCTGCTCGCAGCGCAGCTTTCTGGCTCTGAGGACATCTCGAATGCACTGATGCAGGTACAGGTACTGACCCTGGTGGGAGGGGAGGGATCTGTTAAAGACCATTTGAATACAATTTCCATTCAAAATACTAGAACAGAGCTGTGGGGACGGCTGGAGTGCTAACATAACTAGAACAGAAGTCTGACGTCACAGAGTGATATTGGTATGGGACTACTTGAGTTGGTAAAAGAGAAGGTGTTCAGTAATATCTTCTTTGTTTTAAAACCTTTTTTCTGTGGAAAACTGTGTATGATCTGTTGATTTAAACCAGGGAAAATATGTAAAACTTCCAAAACAGGCTCCCAAAGAAAGGAGTAACAGATCATTTTAGTAAAGGTACTCATTCATCCTCTTTAGGACTTTACACCTTGTACAATCCTACCAGAAAGCCCAAAATGAACTGTAGGATGCCATCATGACTTACTGTAGATCCTAAAGAATTCAGTCAGTCGCTTCCATCCATCCATCCATCCATCCATCCATCCATCCACCCATCCATCAGGTTTTAAATCTGTACTCTTTTTTCCAGACCATCAGCGATGGTTTTAAATATGGGTGGATTGCAGAAAGTTTGGAGAAGTTAATCCCCATTTGGAGAACATCCTATTGACGCTACATTCTAAGTTCTTGGCATGGGTAGTAAATCTGCATTTAGATGCTTCGTGGTGTGCAATAAAGATAACTTTTAAGAGGCTCATGTGTCACCCTACTGCCACCTTCACTTGGGGATTTAAACTTTACTCAGGATTGAATTGCCAAATTTATTCCACTAGGGGAGCAGTTAAAGGATTATCTCAGTAGGCAGAACAGATGACCCACCATTTCCCATTCTAAAAACACTTCATCCCATTTGCATGAAGTTTACCTCTTTCAGATCTACCAATACAGTAAATGTGGTCTCATTAAGCTCCTCTCTGAGGAGAAAATATATCTGTAATGTGTGAAAGCCTACAGTAGTTTTAAAGATCCATCCACACCTACTCTAAAGCTGTTAAGCCTCCTTCTCCTTAAGAGAGGATACCGTCCCTTTCAAACAACCCTCAGTCTTCGGCCAGTAGGACTGCTAATGTGTTTTTCATTTTCCATTTAATTTTGGTGAAATAACATATTAAATACCCAATTCGGACAGACAGCAATCATCTGATAGCTCCTTAACAGGACATCTCCATCACAATGACGCCAGTACTCCCAGCATGCATCAGACCCACCTCAGTCTGCACCATGTGTGATCGGTGGAGGCGCAGGTCGAAGACGACACCATATATGTCCGCCGTGTCTCTTGTGTCCAGCTGCTGGAGCACTCGATCCAGGACAATGAAGGTTCCAGTTCGGCCCACACCAGCACTAAAATAAATTTATCAAACTCAGTTATGGTAAGAATGTTAAACACTGAAACATATCTGTCTAATTACAGGTGTGATTAGACCCGTTAGGGGTTTAATCGCTAACACCTGGGCTTCTTTGCTATGGATATTTAGATTTTAGCTGCTATTGTAGGATAAACATTGGGGAAAAAACTGTAGCCGACTTCTTAGCAACTAAGGTTTTCACTCTGACTCTCAAATTAGATCTATTTAGCAGCAAATTGTATCAGTAAAGAGAAGATATGTTAAGGTAATCTGTCTTTTAAAGGCGGCAACAAATAAAGATCATTGTAATTTAATTGCTTCATATCAAAATAACTTACTTCAGGTCAAACTGTAGATTTTTGGTAAAGTTGCCCTTCAGTATTACCTGCAGTGGACCACGGTGGGACCAGAACCAGGGGTCCTGTTGACATAGTCACGGACAGTTCGAACGAACTGGATGAGAGACTGTGTGCTGTCTGGGACTCCATGATCGGGCCACACTGTGTAGTGAAACTGCCGAACGAGGCGGATGAAGCTCAGCTGCTGCTCCTGAACACACCGGAATATTAAGTTAAAACCTAACCCCGCTCAGTGAAGGAGAGTGAACATATTGTTTAAGTTGGTTTAGTGATCAGGAAACATACACTACAGATTCGGAACTCTCGAATTGTCCATTCGGGCAGAACCGACTCTGACAGCATCTGAACTATGAGGTCTCCATAGTAGAGAGGATCCTGATCAAACGGCCAGTAGTGGTCACACTTTACCTGGATGGAGAAGTCAGATGGGTTATTTTCATAAACCTTTAGACTCCATACCATTGGCATTGGGTCACATTGTACTCACCCTGCCTTTCTCCACACACTGAGTGACCATGACCACATTATGGACATTCTGCTCCCATACCATCTTCCAGAAGTCATCCTTTGTTCCAGGTAGAGGACCCTGTGTAGCTATGTACTCCCGACGGAAATTGTTGCCCTAAAAATATAAAGCAAACCAGAACTCAGCTCTTGTGAAACATGTTGGAACGAGAACAGCTTTGACAATGAATGAGTGGAAATAATTCTCTGTGTCTGCTGCAGTGCTTTGCTTCAACACGCTGATTGATGAACAATTTCAAGTTCGCATCTGAACTTAAGAGATGTTCATTCTGGTCCACAGTTCTGGCTATTTTCAGACTGTGGAGAAAATTAGTACATTACAATCTAAAGTTCTGCCATAAAACCAGTCCAATTTTAGGTCTAATCCCCAGTCACAACCAGTAGAAATACCACCAAAAACAAATTTGCAATACGTAAAACAGTGTTCAAGCAAAAACAAAAAGATTGAAGCTGGTTCAAACAGATCTAATCGCTACATGACAAGCAGTCCTCTCACAAAATAATGAGACCAGTATAAAGGCAGTTTACACATAAAACACGAGATTTAACACAAGCTAAACCCAAGTCACAGTCCAAAAATAATGCCACAACTAGTGTAATTCAAGTAAGAAGACCACTTAAAAGGTCCACCAAAACCAAAATACGACCAGTACATGAGTAGGTCAAACAAAATTATGAGATTAAACTAGTCACAATCAAAGTCCAAATTAATGCCACAAAAAGATCAAGCTTTACTCCATAAAAGCCAAGCTAATATCCTAAGACCAAAATAGTTTAACAACTAGTCCCAACAGATCCAGTACCTCCACCACAGTCAGTCTCTCTTGAAAGCATCAGACCAGTACAAAACCAGTGGAAGAAAAACACACGAGTATCAACTCAATGTAAACTCAAGTCTAAATCGCTGTGCAGAACTAATGCCACAACAAGAATAAACCCAGTCAAAAAACACTCCAAATCCCACCAAAGCCAATATACAACCAGTACATACAATCTGTACAGAAGTAGTTCATACAAAAATCAAAACTGGTCAATATCCAAGTTAAAATTAAAGTCTAAAACTAACACTCAACACTGAGTGAATAATCAATCCATGGAAAAATTGAATCAATATAGACAATAGCAATAGCTTTATACCTATCCAGAAACAAGTCTAAAAGTTTAAATCAAACTGTAAACCAGTAAAAAACACATTCAAAATCAAGCAGAAAAGACAATCTTTACTCCCAAAGAAAGACTTCTCTGGAAGCATAACATTTGTGTCAGTCTGAGAGTTCGGTGT
This sequence comes from Jordanella pulchra, assembly GCA_034780135.1. Lineage (NCBI taxonomy): Eukaryota > Metazoa > Chordata > Actinopteri > Cyprinodontiformes > Cyprinodontidae > Jordanella > Jordanella pulchra. The sequence goes on along the minus strand of JAUZNJ010091490.1, from coordinate 13,498 downwards.
CTTACTGGAATGTAGCTGGCATTGATGTAGTCTGAACAGGGATCATCATCCATATAGGACAGCTTTACCCTCGTTGAGTCGTCTGAAGACAGAAATAACAGGTGGTGAGATGAAGACACAGATGGGAGATGTGAGCTGGAGGAGATGTAACATACAGGGCAAAATATTGTTGTATCGGTTCTTCCCTCGGTTCTCTGGCAGCAGAGCTGAATCCAGTGGCTGATTACGGCCAACGTCCTTTAAGTCCTGGGAGAAAAGTAAAGGAACAGAGGCACATTAATAGCAACTGATATGTTGATTATTCTTCTGCCACTAACAAATCTTCAACACAGAACTATAGAAGAGAACCAGGAGTCCGACTTCTGCAGGTGCAGTTTAATCTAGTTAACCATACCAATGAAATACAGTATGTTGTTCAACCAGGTTCTCTGACTCTAGATCTATGCTTTCTGAGGTAAATCAAATAAACAATCACAAATTATAATAAAAAATAAAAACGCTTTTCTAACAAAATGAACAAATATCTCTGTAGCATGAAACCCAAACTGCTCTGGAGCTCAGCAGGTTTCAGGTGGCATGGAGACAAAGAGAGACCCAGAGTTACCTGCCCAAACTCAAACTTCAATTGGTTCTTAAAGAAAAAATTTGGTTCTGATTGATTTAGAGGGAGATACTTTACCTCATACTCCTCCGATAGGAGATAGCTGGAGTCAGCCAGCAGTTTGTTGTAGTGAGATTCAAAATTCATTATCTTGATGGGGCTGAAAAAACAAACAAAACTTAATAATCCAAAGAGAAAATGATAAGACATTTAAGAAAAAAATCAAAGCAATCTGAATGTCTCACCTGGAAATTCTCCTACTGCTGGGGACCAAGAGGAAAATTTATCAGAATTTTACAGATATTTGATAATTATTCATGTGATATAATTATGAGCAGATTTATTCTTTGTGGATAAAATCGACCACCCAAATTCTTTACTAAAAAATAAATAAATAATCTACAGCCATGATTAAGCCTTTAAACGAAAATCCCACCTGATAGAAAAACATTTAATTTCTTCTATCCAACTGGACAATGAATGCTGTTAATAAAATGCAGTTATTCTTCTTTGTTTAGTTTTTATATAGGAAAATATGCTTCAGATAACTGTGAAATAAAAAAACAGTGTTTTGATTTTAGACAAGTTCAAAGCTATTATCAAATAAATCCAGCTTGTTATTCTGGAGGCTCAGTCCAGTTTAGGGTTGGCTATCAGGTTTCAGTTTAGGGTTGGCTATCAGGTTTCAAAGATTAGCCTCTGTGATACAAGATGAAACAAAATAACGTGAAGGCAATTTTTTTCAGTCAATATTCATGTCATGAATATAATAAATTGAAAAAACTGGAATATAACCCTTTAAGAAAGTTGTCTCTAAATACACTTGATAATTATCTCTAAAATGTTGAGTTTTCTTCTAAACCTTCTGAAAACTGAAATCTCAAAACACATTCAAGGAAATATATGTCTTCTTAGAGGATAATAATATAGAACTAGAATATGATTTCAACCATACTGATCATCATGATATCTGATATATTATTCAAATGCTAAATTAATAAATAGAAATCTGCAATTTTAAAGGTTAAAGAAACAACTAACAGCCAGTTATTTGTCTCATTTAAGGGATTAAATTCATTGTTATGTAAATTATGTCTTTCAGTGCACCATATAGTTCTTGTTTTTGCCTCCCATATTATCTTTGGTCACATTGTTTTAACTACACTAACATCTAGTGGCTGTAAATGGAACTGCATCCTGTTTTGTTCAGAAAATTATTAGTGACTTGTTGATTGACTCTTACCCTCTGACTCCCATTTGAACTCCTGCTGTCGACCTTTCCCTCCTCAAACCTCTCCTGACAGCAGGTCTCTCCTCCACCCTGGTAGAGAAAGCATCAAAAAAACTTTTTATGTTGGGTAAACATTAGCAGGTGTTAACACCTACTACATAGGTTTTATTTTTTTTATAAGTTTATCCGATAAGCTACATTATGCTGTGTCATCTGGTGTCATGTCCCTGTTTTATGTTGCTCTTGTGTACCTTGTGAACCTCCCACTCTCTTGTGTTTACAGATACTCACACTTTGCGAGCCTTGTGTCTGCAAATGAGCAGAGCAGTGATGGCAACGATCATGATTATGAGGAAGAGTCCGGCACTGATGCCTTCAATGACACCGCTCAGGGGTTCTGTGGGAGAAAGAAAAACAAAATTCATGCATCTACAAAGCCTTTGATTTTCATCTCCTCTCTCCACTTGTTTCATTTACTACCATAGCTTAGGATGTTTTATAACTCAGGTAACTTGTGGGATTTGTCCTCACCTGTCTCTGTGACAATGGGCATCGACAAGAATGTGTCGGTGAACAAAGGAGAAGATAATTTTGAGTTCGTAGCTTCTTCGTCAAACAGTTGAGTGAAAGCTCGGATGCTGATCCTGAAAAGAGGAGAACGAAAAGAAGGGGTTTCCTATTTCTGGGTTCTAAATGTTCTTCGGATTAACCTCAAACTTTAAAATTAACTGACAAATTTAAAATTTTACCAACTCAAACACTCTGAGATTTTTCTACACAGTAGAACTGATTCTAATTCTCAGTAACCTCAAATGCACTGCTGCTTTGAAATACTATTAACCTGCTTGTATGTGTTTAGTACCTGTAAGATGTCTTTGACTTTAGAGGTCCATCACAGAAGTAGTTCAGGTCTCTTATTGGCTCTGCGTGATTCGGGTCTCTGCGGTCACAGGGACCCCCCAGAGAGTCTGTTCCAGACCCTAGACTGACATTGTAAAGCTGGGTGCTACTGTCTGGGCCATCTGAGCAGAGGCTGGGAAAGTAGTTGGTCTGGTAGGATTTTATCGAGCTGTTGTGTCTGTAGTCCAGATAGGAGGGCAGAGGGTGGTGTTGGTCTGGCTGCATGTCACTGACACCTACACAGACAGGTTTAATGTTCAAGGTAAATGTTAGAGAGGCTCATGAGCAGAAATAGTAAGAGATCAAAAAAGACAAAACCATTGTAGTACTTGTCATTGTCTTATCAACTGACTCAACCAGTCTTTGACCAGAACTCTGTTCAGAGACTGATTGGATGAGTTGCAGACACCTACAAACTGCCACCCAAATAAAATATGTATTATGGAGCAGAAGGAGACCCCCTATAGGTTACTCTAGCCCTTCTGGATCTTGGAACTGGTTTTAGACTTTTGGTCCTGCTCACCTTCAGATTCAGTCACAACCACAGTGAAGAACTTCACAGCTCCATTGACGTCACTGAACCAGCTACAATTAAACTGGAATAAGATTGAGGACCTGGTGACCAAAGTGGACTTGTCACTGACCCGGGTAGTCGGGGGAGGCAGAGGAGGACCTACAGTAACCAAAAATCAAAAACAGATCAGTTTTTTTTCACCCACTGTCTCTCCAGAAGACAATGTTCAAGTTTGTTCTTTCTCACGATCAATCATGGTGATTACGTTGTCCTCTGCCTCTTCGCTGGTGGTTCCATCAGAAATGACCTTCACAGATATTGTGTAATGTTTGTGGGGTTCAAGCTGTGTGATGACATAACTGGTGGAATCACGACTCGTACGCCTTGAATAGACCAGGGTGTGGGTGTCTTGGTGAAGACATTCAATGGTGTAGGAGTCATAGTCGGCCTGTGGGGGTCCCCAAGAGCAGGAGATGGAGGTAGAGCTCTGAGGTCGACAGTGGAGGTTGTGGACCCGCTCTGGCTCTGCAGAGGTAACTCAGTTTCAGTGACACTGCATTGATCTACATGAAAAGAGAGTTTCTAGGTAATCTAAGTAATCTAAAACCAGTATTCCTCTTCTCATCTTTTTCCTCACATGGATGTCCCTTTGGTTTAAATACAAATTTTACATTCCTGATGTTTGCATAAAACCAAATTACTTTACTAAAAATTAAATACTAAATACAACTATTCCAAGACAAATCCAGAACTTGAAAATAAAAATAAGATGCTGCCACCTACTGGTCCGGATACTCTTATGTATGGGAGTGCTGTAGGTGGCTGGGGTCCCTTTCTCCGTAGCGCCGCTGACAGTTCGGAGGCTGAAGGTGTACAGACGTCCAGGAAACATTCCCTTCAGGATTCGGCTTCCAGATGTTCGGCTGTGGTACGGGTTAATGACAGACAGCTGGTCCTTAGGAGTCCACTGCAGTTTGAAGTCATCATAGTCAGAACCTATTGGACCACTCCAGGTGATCTCCAGGGAGGTGTTGGTGACTCCCCCGAACAGGAAGGAGGAAGGGGGGTTGGGAGCTGGAGGGAATGTTGATCAGATAAAATGTTAACATTTCTTCTTGTTTGTGATCTTAAGTAAATCACTTTGAAATAAAGAAAGAAAGAAGACCACCTCTTTAAGAAATAGTTGTCAGTTTCTGTTTTTGCCCACCTTAGCAGTTTACATTCCTTCTCAAGCGTATTGAGATTGGCCTGGAATAGGCTGCAGGCTCAGAATACCTGGCCTAATCTTCTCCTTCTATTTAAACTCTGTCAGATTTTTTGGTGCAGCTTAGGATTAGATCTGCCTTTTTCCAGGTTTGGATCATTTTTTGCCTTTTTTGTGGGCAGAACTTTGTTTACACCTTAAAACATTGCACTTTCACCCTTTATGAGCTATTCTTTGTTAGTCAGAATCGTTATTTCTTCTCTTATTAATGTAATCTTGGACGAGCCTCTATTTTGTCACAGCCCGGCTCATGACGAAATGCATGAAGGAGAGACACTAAGTTTTAGCTGCAAGTCAAGAATTCTTTAGATTAAAGTAACTAAAGTGTAGTCAGAAATAGCATAAATGACTGAGGGACTGAAAGTAAGAACGACTGATTCAGTGGTGTTGAGTGTGGATGTTTAAGGAAGTGCAAATGTAAAAAACTGTAAGGTATAAAATTCAACAGCCAAATACTTCCCGAAATACTAATGTATAACTAAGCCAAAGCTGTAGGGCTACAAGAAGAACAAGGCATTGAAGGATATGACGGGCAGCCAGATTTAAAAGGACAAGGAACATTGGACTCAGATGTTACCAGTCAACAGCAAATTTAGACCTCTACCAACTAACCTGAGAAAGAATACGATAAGCTGAGGCAGGCAAAGACACCATCTGACCAACAAAATGAACCAAATATCTTTTAGAATAATAAATCTTCAAATTGTTATACTTTACTGTATGAAAATGTGTCTAAATGTAGGGTTGGACTTACTGGTACGGCCTAAAGTGCTGGCTCGGTTGCGAAGCTCTCCACTGAGACTAAATACATCAGCTTGGTACTTTCGGCCTGGAACAAGGCCTGAAAATCTGAACTCTGTCACCTCAGAGCTCAGTTGATGCTCAGCCTGTCGGGATCCATTGGGGTTGTAAAGTAAGAGAAGATATCCCGTAAGATCACCATCACCATGATCCCACTTGATCAATAGAGTATCGGACTGGTTTCCATTCTGAGCTTTGAGAGATGCTACAGCTGCTGGTACTAAAAAAGAAAATAATCACAGAATTCACCTTCTGGTTATCCAACAGCACAGCTTCCCTGACTGGACAAACATTTGGCTGCTCTCACCTGTCCGAGCCAACATTGAGGTCTCATTGGTCTGGTCTCCACTGTGGACCAGGATCACCAGTTTGTACAGGGCTCCAGGTCTGAGACCCTGAAAGGAGCACTGCTGAATACTAGGTTGGACCCGTCGACTCTCCTGCAGAGATTCATCACTTTTATACAGAAAGACTTCATAAATTTGAAAGTCTCCTTCAGGTGGGGACCACTGGAATGACAGGCTGGCAGTGGTGCTCGTTTTGATGGACAGACCAGTAGCAGAGGCAGGTTCTGATAGCAAAGAAGACAGAGGAAGACACAAACTTAGTTACCTCTGTTGAGTACCAAATGGTCTTAAAAAGAAATTAAGTTTTAATAATAGGAAGAAACTCAAACATTAGTTTGGAATTTAATTAAACATCCTGAAAATTCTGTAACATTTAAATTTAAGGCTATGGTTTATTCTCAGAAAGATAACAACTTCCCGATTGTTTTTGTAGACTCAAGAAATCTTACGTGTTCGAGCTTCAGCAGTAGCCCCCAGGCTGTGGAGTCCCCCGCTGGTGGTCTGCACCTGGATTCGATACTTCTTCCCCGGTGTGAGGCCATTAAACCTGTACCAGGTGAATCCAACTGGCTGTGACCCATTGGTGATGATGCTTCCCCTTTCATCCAGAACCTGGATGATGTATCCATCAGACACACCAAGAGCCTCTTGCCAGCTCACCTGCAGACTGCAGGTGCTTGGGACGGGCTCCACCTGCAGACCTGTGACTGCTAATGGGACTGTAGAGTGGAAAGGGGCTATTTCAGCTAGGCTTCCTGTATTTCCTATTTCCTATGTAAACAATTCATGCTTTTTCAGACATTACAAACATCTTACTTTAAAACAAAGGTTTATAATATATATTTATAATAATTATTTCTGCAATCAGAATGATTTAAATGTAGAATAAGGAATAAAACAAAGAGGGAAGATAAGTAACAAAGGAAGGAACACTGGACATGGAAGAGGGAGAACACAAGAAGGGAAATGAGGACACAAGAAAAAACAGAGAACAGAGGAATGAGTGAAATTCTAGGATGTTAGAATTGAAACACAGAAAGGAAGAAATGGGTGGACCCAGGAAAGAAAGGAGGAAGGAAACAAAGAAAGACAGGATGGATGGATGGATAGATGGATGGATTGATGGATGGAAGAAAGAAAGAAAGAAAGAAAGAGAGAAAGAAAGAAACAAAGAAAGAAACAAAGAAAGAAAGAAAGAAAGGAGGAGGAGGACGTAAAGGAGAAGTAAGGTCTGTGTGGTCTGAAGTGTGGTCTGAAAATACAATAATCTTTTCCACACTCTTGATTTCCAATTTCTGCACTGTTTCCAAAATATAGAAATAGAATGACATTCTTTTCCAGAAAATGTAAGCATCTTGTACAGCTCAATTGAAGAGCCAATTGATGTGTACTGCAGACCGCTGCGTGCTCTCACCTGTGCGTCCTGTGGATGTGTTGTTGTTCAGCAGCTCTCCACTTGCAGACTGAACCACTACACCATAATGCTGACCTGGCTGCAGCCAATCAAAGGTCACCTCATTCTGGTGCTTGAGGACAACTTGCATGGCCACTTTTCGACTCTCTCTGTACAGAAACACTGAGTATCCATCCACATCACCTGGTCCAGGAGTCCAGCTCACCTTCAGACGGCTGCTGTCCCCATTAACATGGATGTTCTTCACCTTACTGGGAACTGACAGAATCAAAGCACTTAAATTAAACACAATGCAGGAGGTTTTTATAGCTGCATTGAGTTGATTTCCTGAACTAATTCCTCCCTACTGAATAAAACATGTTTATAGACAGCAACAGTTTGTATAAGCAGTGAGAAGACCATCAGATGGTTGAGTTCACCGGTCAAGATACAGAAAGCTACTAAGACTTCCTCCTTTTGTTTCTTATCATCATTTTCAGGAAGAAAACTCAGGAACACTAAACCAGAACACAAAGTACTTTAAATCAGAACACAGAAATATGATTGCAGAGACAAGAAGCTGCAGGTTTATTTAAAAACCAGTCAAAGCTTGTATCAGAGAAACAACAATGAGAAATAAACTCAGTGGACTCACTTCTGCAATTTCTTATAAATGTCTCAGTCTCTTGATTAAAAACAGTATTTGTCCTACCTGTGCGACCCTCAATGAACTGGGTCCTCTGATTTGGCCCGCTGAAGGTGGACACTAAGATTTTGTAGAGTCGTCCAGGTGTGAGGGATGACAAGATGCACTCCCCCACACTGCTCCCCAAAGTGATGGGAGGAAACACCTTCATATCGCTGAACAGCAGCTGCACCTCATAGTGATCCACGTCTCCTGGAGCTGCTGACCACGTCACCCGAAGATCCTCAGTACCCCGTCCCGCCAAGGTCAGGGAGCGGACTGCTGCTGGGACTGAAGCAGGGACATCACAGGAGCTGTGGTTAGTGACAGGTAAACCTGTATGCAGATACTGAGAAATAACCAGGATTATGAATATTGAGGAGTTACTCACAGGTTCTACCATGGGTTGAGGCACTGGCCTCGTAAGAACCGCTCCAAGTGTTCACTAGTACTGTGTAGAGACGTCCTGGCACTAGACCCGTGAACACACACTCGCTCTGAGTCTTCTGCACAGTCTTGTTCTGCAGGAAGGTGTTGTTGTGTTTGATGAACACCTGGTAGAGGTCAAAGTCTCCTGCAGCATGCCGCCAGTAAACCTTCAAGTAGTCGTCCCGAGCACCATGAGTCGCTGTGGGGTTTTGGACCTTCGAAGGTTCTAATTGATAAAAAAAGAGAAATAAAAGATTTAAGAGTCAGAATGTAATTGACTGTCTGCATAAAGGGTGGTGCTCAATGGATAAGGCTAAACTTAATATTTTATTTGTTTTACTAGATGAAATCCAGATATTAGTAGCTATATGAAACATTTGAAGTGTGCTGAGCATATTGAAGAGGCAACAGCTACCTCAGTTACTAAAGGCCTCAGTTACTGAAGCATGACAGAAAACTTTAACTTGAGCGCAAAAGTTAGGCTATAATCAGCTAGAAGTGACATCACCATAATAACATTATAGGGGTAACTAAGATCACTAAGATCACTAGTATAAACCTGGCCTAGGCAGTGTTTGACAACCTTGAAACTGTAGTTATGACAGTACTGTGGGATGAGGTAGAAATACAGACGATGTATGTGTTGTTCCTATTCTGTACAGTTTACTCATAGAGTTCATAGGACCGGCCAAAAATGATTTTGATGTCTATGAAGAGACATTACAGACTTTACAGAGGACTTTTGACAATTCATCTCAATGGAAAAATTTGCCTTTGCATGTATCTGACATTACCATTTACAAGCTCTTCCAGAGAAAGATAATTTTCATTGATGAAACGAGTGAAAACATACCATAGAGAAACTAACAAAAAAGACAAAGGTATTGCTTTGTGGGCAACTGAGAATTCATTTACAACCTATCTGGATTTTAAAGACATTATTAAGAACTTTGCCTCATGAAAACTCAGGAGAAAACATGTTTAAGTGAAAGTTTTCCATTTAAAAATCTAAATCTGAAAAAAGTAAAGTGAAGATTAAAATTAAATGTAAAATGCATATTAATTAAATGTATAACTTAGTTCTATACTTTCTATTGTTATAACGTTAGATTTCATGGGGGAAAATTAGTGAAAATCTCAAACAGTTGCCTTACAAATTACTACTCCACAAGACTGTGATGATACTGTCAGGACGTATTTGTTTCTGCTGCATTGAAGGCCAGAAATGCTGAAAGGCTAAAGATTATCCCATGCTCCAAGCATGCTACATGGTTTCCTTAGTAAGCACTTGTGGTTTATTTATTATTATTTATTGTTGGACACTTTCGAAATGGTCTTGATATATAAAAGTATCATTTTTGTCCTCTAGTTCTCAAACTTATTCAGAGGTGTAAATAGGAAATTTCTGTTCATCCAATTCAGTTTTCTTTGGCTGTATGACAAAGTAAGTAAATACACCTGGGAAAATGTTTTCTTGGTGAGAACATTAAGATCAAGTTATTTAATGACTGTTTGTTTTTCTACGATGTTTCTAACTTGTAACTTAATCTGCTTATGTACTGCAGTGCCCAGAAAAGGATTTGGACTAGTGTAGAAAATGGCTGAACAGAGGGTCGAATTGCAGAAATTGAAGAGGGGTGAATAAACATCTTGACTTTACCACTAAAACACAGTTTCTTTTACTCCTTTTCTTTGTCTTTGTATGTTTGACTTCTTAATAAACTACAAATGACAATGACATTTGCAATGGATAAGATAAGGAACCTTTAATAGCATTTAACAAAGGCTTGTATTGAAGTAATGAAAAAAATGTCTACAGAGCATTTAATATGTTAAACATGACTTATTTTGAGATACACGGAAGCAATTAATCATGACCCAAGATTACACTATGTAGATTTTATTAGTAACTTTGGTAATGTTCAGATTTTAATTCATTAATAACATCAATGGAGGAGCACCCAAAAATTACAGTAATTATTTATTCAATCCAGCTCAGCCTATCTGACCTTTTTTCTGTTATATTTGAATGCATAATTTCAAAATTTAGCCAAAGAGACATAATAAGAATAAACCTGTTTAGTGATGGTGCCACTCTAACCTAGTTTAGGACTTAAACTGGTCTAGTGCTGGAGCAGAAAGGGCTCTAATAAATAGAGGGATCAATAGTGTTGAAGGTTGCACTAAGGTCCAACAATACCAGCACTGTGGTTCTTCCACAGGCTGCATTTATGCAGATGTTATTAAACACCTTAATCAGAACAACCTCTGTGCTGTGGTAGACATGGAAACCTGACTGAAAATATTAAAGTGGTTGGTGATTATTAGGAATTTGTTTAGCTATTGAAACCTAGCTTTTTAACTGATCCTGTTGATTAAAGGGGAGGTTTCAGGTGGGCCTGTAGTTCTGCAGTAGCAGTTTGTCCAAATTGCTTTTTCTAAAAGTGGTTTGATAATTGCTTTTTTGGGGCCTAGGAAAAAACCTGACAAAAGGGAAATGTTTAAGTTTTGAGTTAAATCAGATGTTATGACAGGTAAGGAAGAGCTTAGTTGGTTTCCAACGTTTTTTGTGGTTTATTTGGTGAAATTGGAAATTGAAATTGTTCAGTTCTTGTTGGACACAACTTTGGTAGTGCAGTTGATATGGACGAATAGGCTGCCCTTCTAATATTTAGGGCTTGTTTCAGTGAAGAAGATTGGAAATTCATCGCAGGCCATGGTAGATTGTAGTAGATTTGTTAGCTTGTCAACTAAGCAAATAAGAAACAAACATTGTTAATTTTTTTGATGAAATAAGAAAATTTGTCTTGAATGGTTTAGTTGTAAATCATACATGTAGAGTCTGACTTTATTTTTTTGTTAAAGTTAACCTGGATTCCAGTCTTGTGCCACATGTGTTAACTGGTGGAGCACTTCTCCACAGAGACTTTTCCTTCCCAGAAACAACCCTAACTCATATTATAGTAAATAACAACAGTTACCATAACATGATGAAACACCATACATTGACTTGACAACAAGTAACTATGAAACCATTTAGCAAACGCATACATGAAATCTGTGTATGGTACCATAATGTCTTCAACCTAAACAAAACACAACTAAGGTCATAATTATTGGACCAAATGTAAAGCTTTTCAAAAGTTGGTTCACAGCTTCAGTTACTCGAAATCCTAGTGTGATGATGGACGCAGACCTTAACCTTCAGAGGCCAATAAATACAATCTCTTTTATCACCAACATCTCCAGGATTAAAGGACTAATATCTGATTACTGCCATGGTGTCTTTAGCAGTCTGCCTTAAAAGTTGATCAGACAGCTGCAGATGATCCAGAATGCTACCCACGTCCTCACTAACACTAAGTGAAACACGTAACCCCATTTCTAAAGTCTTTACACTCAGTGACTCTATCTATCTTAATACCTCTATTAATCTATAGATTACTGCATGGGTATTAAGTTTAAGGTACCATCATTTTTATCCAACTTTTGGTTTTATGAGTTCATTTATTAAAATCTTTCTGCTGAAGCAATGTCTGGCAATAAGTTTTTAAATTTTTTGTTACCATTGTAGGTATTTCTTTTATTAAACAAGGGGCACCAACAGTTTTGTCCACATGTGTGTTTGTTTACAGTGGCCTTTGACTGTGATATCTAAATATTATTAATTAAGTTTACAATTTAACTTCCTTTTCATTTTTTATCTGTAATTTTATCTTCAATTTTCTCCAGTGACCTTATCGTCTCAATTTTTCCTTTTTTCAATTATTTGCATTCATCAATTATTTAATGAACTTTATGCCACAGCTATGCACTTTTTTTTTTTTTTCACATACAGCCCTCAAATTGTCTTGCTACTGATATGAGCTATATAAATACACTTTGACTTGCCTCAAGACAGCTAGAACAAATAGATAGATTTAGGAACTGCAGATAGACATCAAGAACCAAACCAAAAAGTGTTAAAAATGTTACAAAGACACAGAGAATCCAAAGAGAATTAGAACCAGAACAGAAACATTCGCCACAACCACAGACACAGAAAAGAGTTGCTTACGTGTTCTCTCCTGGATAAAGGTGTGGTTTTGATAGCTTCCACTGCAGCTGGTAATGGAGATGTTGTAGATGCGTCCAGATATCAGTGAGCTGAAAACGCACCCAGGGTTGAACTTTGACACAGCCAGGGTGTGTAACGTCCTGTCGCGGTCCTTCAGGGTTACCAGATAACTGTCCACTTCTCCTGCTGCCTGATTCCAGGAGACAGTGAGGAAGTCTGTGCGACCATTGTTACTGACCCGAACATCAGTGACCGCTGCAGGCACTGAGGAGAGAAAAGTCGAGTATGACATCGATCCCATTTCAGCTTATTTTTGTGACCAAAATAAGTATTTACATGAAAAAGACAACTGTGGCTGAAAAACAAGAGGATACAAGATTAGATTTAAACAAAGTACGAGACAGAGGATCCTTTTAAATTCACCAGGTGTTAGAATGCTGAAGTTTCTGGATCATCAGAGCCAAAAATATTCCCATTGTAACACTCAAACCTAAACATGCTATGCATGGATTACCCTTAAAGAGTCTCAGAAAGTTTCCCAGCTGCAGTAAAACACTAAGGCTCTTCCTGAAAGGAAGTCTGACTACAAACTCTTTTGTGTTGTTGTCCTTTTTGACACTTCCTGCAAATTCCTCACAAATTCCAGCTTTTCAATAATATCCGTCTCTCTGATGAAAGCAAACCCAAACACAGGAAAAGTCTTCCTTTTTAGTCTGATATGTTGCCGACTTACAACAGTCCGAAATAAGAAACGTTCTGAAGTCTTCTAAAACTAGAATTTGATGGTTTTATCTTATCAGCTAAATTTTATGTCTGTTAATATCTACACATTCTAGAACAACATGCTTCAGTTAAGATTTCCTTCCTTAATAATTTTCTTGTTCCTTCTCCATAAAATATTAGATGTCCCATTACTGATGACTTATCTGAGTCAGAAAAACAGCTGCTTCCTGCAAACATGTCTCAAGGTGTTCAAAAGTACAGAGTGATCGTCCTGTTTCTTATTCCTGCTTCATACTCTGTTATGATCAACTCAGGACAAATGGAAGACCCTTCTAGACCCCTCTTCCTGTTTTACCTTTGGAATGTGGTTTTCCTTGACTTAGGGAAAAATACAGAAGTGAACCTTGTAAAGTTGTAGTCTTCTTATAAAAATCCCTACCAGACATCCGTAGTAATGCCATCACAGCAGTGAAAATTGTTGGGATCCGGAGTCTGTCTGCCATCTTTCCTCCAGCAGAGTGCGCCGTGGTTCTCCTGGGCTGGAGCCCTCAAC